>JMFS01116643.1:0-52689 GCA_000699545.1 Podiceps cristatus
AAAGGTCTTTTCTAACCTAATGATTCTATGATTCTAAGCCATATACCTGAACACCAGGTGGCGGCATTTGTTTGGGAAACACCAAAATGTCCCCATCTCTGTAATACTGTGGTTCTCTCTTACACTAAACGTACTTTCTAGCTCTTCAACTTCCCAGGAGCACACGGTCTGCGTGACAGTCTGGCTGTGGGCTGTGGAGTCCAGGGAAGCCTTGAGAATGGTTCTGTGGCAGGCTGCTAAACAGACAGCAAAGTGTGAGAAGCTTAAAGCCTCAATTCTGCACAGTTTATCAGGAAAACATCTGGGGAGCTCAGGAACTGGACATCACCGTTTCCAGACTCATGGCTTCTTAGATAATCCTGTTGTGTGGATGAGAATGCAGATGCAAAGTCTGTATGTACTAGCACAGACGATCTGTATAAAGTTATACTTGCAGTAGATAATAAACAGGTCTGCAGTAAATTGTTGTCAGTAATAGCATTAATGACATTATTACAATCTAACCTTTCTTAAATGTGTATCTCCATCCATTGAACTAATTACTCTATTGACTTAATTTCTCACAAGCTTTTAATTAAGTATCGTATAATGCATGTTCAATAATAGTAACATTCCTTCTACCTCAGGACAATATCCCCATTCATTGTTATCCCTTATTATGTGTGTTTATTTTGTTACGGGTCTAGTTTATCTTTCAAGCTACTTTTTAACAATTAAAAAAAACAGTACAAAGTTCTGTATGTGCTTTGGCTGAGGTGCTGTGTTTAGGCTTATTGTTAGTGTCGTATCCTCATGTATTCATGAACTCTCATGGAAATACTGAGAGGTTCTTCATGAAGCCTGAAAATGTTAATTATGAGAAATTTTATCATTCTGTGTACTGTTTTGTAGTTCTAAGTATTTAAAAGCTGAACACGTACATGAACACATCTTCATTAAATTCTGTCCCTGCTAAACTAATGAGACAATCTTTCTTTAACAAAATCTTCGTCTTATTGGATTTATTGATATGATAATTATTAGTTCACAGTAGTTAGTAGTCCATTTGGTAGACTGCAAATGTTTTCCTCTATGTTATTGTCACTAATTTTCTGTGCTCATAACAGAACTTTTCATGCTTCTCTAAAACCTTTGGATACTGTTTTGGATCTTTTGAATAGTTTTGGCATCATCTTTTGAAGTATTTTTACAGGTTAATTTTTAGAATAGCATATGTCAGTTGAGGCAATGTTCAGAGAGACTTGATGACACTGCTTTTTCAGAGCTCTAAAGGTTACTTCAGGAGCTCTTTTTCTGAGTATTACTAAGTCTAAGATGGCATCTGCTCGCTCCCTGTTTTTAATGCTTTAGTTTAAGTTACAAAGGGCTTGAAACAATACTTAGATTCTTACTGGTTTTCATGAATAAAAATGTTTCTGCTTAACCTTGAAAAACAGTGGTAGGGATTTCCTTGGGAGACATTTTGGATTCATCATCCAAAGGCATCAGTTACATTCTTGTTTTGTTCATTTCAGAATATAGTATTTGAGAATGATTCATTTAAAAAAAATCAACTTTTAACCTCCAGAAGTCTACCTGTGGAGACTTGACCCTTCAACACAGTGGTTAGTGATTAGGGTTTCAGTTGACACACTGAGAGTCATTCTCTTTGGGCCACAAAACTGTATAGAATACTTCAGTAGATAAGAAATTAAAATCAAATCAGCCTTACGTATACGCATATTGATATGTATGATTTAAGATGTTAACTAGCTATACATATTTGTTTCACATGCACATTCTTTTATAGGCAGATATTTGATTGATAATTTCCTTTATGATTCTGTCTTCCACATGTGTTTCCTGCTTGTAATTAAAAATTTCATAGGAAGCATTCTGAAATACAGATGGAAGAAAAATAGCTAGTCTGTTATTTTTAAGAATTTTTTTATATGAGGCAGTCATGCTATCTCTCTTCTGTTCAGAATTATATAATGTGGTGCGAGTCTCTTCTTTTTTAATTTTCATCAGGGAGCACTCCAGAGTAGAGGGCAATAGGGAGGTTAAACTCTCGTTTTCTCCTGTAAGAGTGCAACAGTTTTTAATGCTCCAGAAGAATAGGAGTTCTGATATTGAAAATTTTTGTGACTCAAAAGCATGGGGGAGGGGAAACACCCACTAAAGTTTTTGTTCTAAATTTTGTCATTTTTATATTTTTAGAAATTATCTATTGATGAAAGCTTGTTACAGTAGAAAAATCAAACATTTTGTATTTGGAAATCATTTCAGCAATACTATACTCAAATTTGAATTATTTCTCTCTCTTTCAAAATGGGAAAAGAAATAAAACTAATGATTTCCTCAAATACTTTAAGTAAATCAGTAGTTTGAAGATGGAAGTTTGCCGGCAATTTCTTTACCGTCTCAGCTGTATAGGATGGAGTATAGCTGGGAGAGCCAGATAAAGGATATGAGTGGAGAGAACTACCCTTATGCAATTTGCCACAACTCTTTTCTCTGTTGGGGAAAGCAATAGGAGGTGGGGGAGCAAGCAGGGGTTCTGGATCCTGATCCACTAAGGCTTTCCAGCTTGGTTCCCGAAACCTGGAAAATCGAGAGTACCGCCAATGTCACTCAGTTTTCTTGTGACTGTGATGGGGAAATCCGCAGTCAGGACTAGCACAGCAGGAGAATTGGGAGCAGGTCTTTACAAATTAAAAGGTGATGAGCCTAGGATGGTGGCCAAAGCCAACCTGCAGTAGGAAAAATTTCGAGGATGTAGAAATGGGTTTATAACAGGCAAGCTTTCTTCTCTGAGAGGGGAAGGAGATTTTGGTGCCCATTGACCATGGGACTTGGGGTTGTCTTCTACTCAAATCCTGGGCATGCCTTGTTCATGCAAATGATTTGTCTCGTTAAGGAAATCTGTGTCATTCTAGGCCGAGTAGAAAGCCTTGAGCTGTGACAAGAGGCTGCATGGCCTCTTGAACTAGAAGCAGCTCTGAGGTCATTGATCCTAGCCCTGGACCAACAGGGAGCTCTTCAAGGCGGGATGAAGTAGGAACAGCACATGCATCGATGTGGTTTCACGTGCTTTGTTAAATGGCTTCCTCCTTCTCCAACCCATATAGCTGACATGTACTTAGAGGCTGCTATACTGTTAACGTATCAGTCTGCATCTCAGTTTGACAGGATATGCAGCTTCTTATTCTTCTGCCCTGTGTGATCTAAGCCTGTTCAAATCTTAACAAGTTTTCATTTTTAGTTCTTTAAGGGGGTCCTGGGAAGATTATTTTATCCTTAGAATGGCGTTTTTGATGATTGCCTGCTGAGCCAGAACATAGACAGGAACAATGTTTCATTTTATAAATTCTTGTCTTGGTTTTATGGGAAAAACCTGTCATTATCTGTGTAAATCTTGAGTAATTTTTCATACCATTTTCTTTCAAAGATGTGTGTGTGGGCCACAACAAACAGGCTGCCCAGGCTTACCTAATGAGCTTTCCAAAGCTGTCCTTTGAATTGTGGGTTAGAATTGATTGGGAAAAGAGGTTGAGGGTATAAGAAAGATGGGAAGAGGAATGCGAGTTTATTGGAGGAAGTAGACAATGGGATGGATTGTTGCATAAATCCATGTGAAAACAAGCTTTATTATTTCTGTTGTTTATGTAGCAATTTGTTTGAGTCTCTTATTTGCTGATAAGATAATCAGCATTGGAAACAATTGGTACTCTGGCATAAAGCTGTTTGTTTTATTAACCAGAAGTAACAAAATGTTTCTAAAATACTGTCTGATTTACCTTTGTTAGCAAAGCTTGCTGAAGAATGAGCAAAATCAAGAAGAAATGATACTTCACTTCCTTCTGGATCTCTCTAGTCAGTGTGGTGTCTCATTTCCCTGTACGCCAAGCGGGACATCTTTTGAGTTAACATCTTCCCTTCATGCCATTGAGGATGATTCAACTATGGATGTGAAATCTCTCTGGGATGATGTGAGATTGCATCTTCGACGATTTTTAGTAAATAGATTGCAAAGTCAAGAAGAAACAAATACTAATGCTTCACAACAAATAGAGTTTAAAACTCAGTGCATACAGCAACTTTTGTTTCTCTATCCTGAATCAGAAGTCTTAATGAAGTATCAAAATATGCAGAACAAACTGGTTCACAATCTTCTACAGAACTGTATTTTGTCTAGTTGTGGTGAAACAAATTTTGATAAGGTGGTTCATGGTTACCAAAGTTCCCTACCCACATTGTGCACAATGATAAAAGAGGATTTGTATATACTAAGTGGAACTATTGATCCTTCTTCATCATTGAAGTTTATTAATGAAACTTACCTGGATACCATCACTGAAGAAATGACAGTTCTTCTTGAAAGACTTTGTGAGCTGCAGTTCAAAGAAAATGCTCTACATGTAGTTAAGGCAAACAAGATTTCAAAGAAGCATAGAGGAACAGTTCATGCTGTGGGTTAGTAGCCTTATTTTATGTTCATTGTAGTTGGATACTATTTTAATTGCACTACTATTTTTCTTTTCAATATACTTGTTTATTTCTTGTGAAGAGAGAGACCTGAGACCATTAATTACAGCTTTATGTTTTAACCATATTACTGCAGTTGAATTATAGACTGTGTCAGAATTGTTCTGAGAAAGGTTTTAAGGGAGAATGTGTATATAGAAACCCCATATAATTCACCAGACAACATTGTCACGGCATAGTCATTTTTTTTCAGTCTAACTTATTCCAACTGCTGAAATATACAAATAAGAACTATTTAATACAAATTAAAAAATAAAAAATAACCAACCACAAACTGTTCAGTCTTCTACCCCCGCTTTTTTTGAATTGTCAGAAGTTTAAAGGAGATTATAGGAAAGTCCATACAATAACGTGACCATGAAATAGACACAGGTTCATGCACCAGAGCTGACCCAAAAGATTACTATGCAGGCTCTACGTCCTAAAAAAGAAATTAAAAAAAAAATAAAAAAAAAAAATCATTTTGAGTTTTCCAGTCTTGCAGAATTATGTTATGTCAGAGTTAATGCCACTTGGTAATTTCTCCTTTTTCTAAGGATTTTAAGGCAGGAACGGAATCTGTTATTGATGTGGTATTTTCTGAACTTTCTTTTTACAGTTGGTGAGTCTGACATGCTAATTTCCAAAGGGAGGAATCAGAGCTTCAAAAAAAAAAAAAAATCATACAGAATGGAAACTTTTATAACTTAATTGCATGATTGTATGTAATTGCTTTTTCAGTGTAGAGTTTTGAGCACTCCTCTGTGGAAGAGCTGTTTGTTTAAAACATAGCCTTCCATAAAGGTGAAGTAGTTTGCAGACAGAAAATGTCAAAAGTTTAGAATCACATGAAAAAAACAGAAACAGAAGATAGATCTTTTGGTTGTGCAATGTACACATCGAATGAGTGAGGCGATGATTTGCCAGGACTTATGCAGAAGGAAATTATATTCTTGTGAGTTTTAAAATCAATATACATGTTAATGTAAGTCAACTAGAAATTCTGCTGGAAGAAATGCAGAAATTATTTTTCAATAGGAGCTGAAATATGGAGGAATATGTGGAACATATGACAGATAAGGTAAGGGAAAAGGCACAGAGACAAAAAATGTCAAAGGATGAGAAGTTCAACGTAGAACTGATATATTAGTGGGATGGAGTTTTGGAAAAATAATACGTAGCGTCAGAGTCATGTGGAGTTACAAAATAAATGACAAATAGATCTTTGAGTTACACAGTGAGATAGGAATCAGTGAAAGGGTCCACTGACAAAAAAAAAGAAAAAATGACTGGTAGAGAGATGGAAGTTTGTAACTTTATTTTTCTTTCAATCTCAAAACATCTCACAAAGATATGGAAGTTTGGTTTTGTCCATTTTACAGCCAAGACCTGGAGATTAAAGTGACCTAAAGCTCTCTGAAAAACCCACACATTAACTGCTTCTATGTTACAAGAAAGAAAAGAGTAGTCCTTCAGTCTGTTAATATAGTAATTTGTCTGCTTAAATTTTCTTTGCCACAAGATGTGTCTTTGCATGCTTTTGTGCCAGCACGTGTATCAGGACAGATTTCCAGTGCACAGTTCTATTATAAATCCAAAAGAACAGAAAAAGATGAAAATATACAAAGTAAATCTTGGGACCTGCTTACAACTTCAAAAATATTTTCTGCAATTATTTTTTTTTTAAATCTCTGTATTTCATAAATCCAACAGAAGATTTGTATTTTGATTCAAAATGTGTTAAAGGTCAGATTTGCAGGTGCAGCAGCTGTCCCCTTAGTACTCATAAAATGTGTTTATAAGTAGTGTTAATATCATTTAATCCTCAAAATTACTTTCTTCACAGTGGCTGTCATGTTCATGTCTTCATCTCTTCACCCTATAGGACTTCATATTGTTTTACTTCAAGAGGTTGGTATGGGAGGCAAGCATTGATTCACCTGCGATCTCTCTTAGTAGTTTTCTGCAGAAAACTATTTTTTCTGTTTTTCTGGTTTAGATGATCTGTGGTTATAGACTGGAGGCAGCCAAACAATACAGCAACAATACTGATGTCAGAGGCTTGAGTGGAAGAGGGGTCAGAGTTGTGACGTTACTCTTATTAAATTCTGATACCTTTGCTGCCCTCCCACAATTGAGAGTAGAAGTCTGTATTTATACACGGGTTAAGTCAAAAAGACAGCTTCAATAGGTTGCCTTGACAGTGATCCCCAGTTTGTTGTGTATCAAAAAAAAAAAAAACAAACCTATGCTAGAGTATGGGGGTCAGGGAGAAAGGGAAAGAATTATGTTTTCTTAGGTGAAAGACAGTTATACCAACGTGTTTCTTATTTTTTGATGAATGTTGCCTCTGCCCTCTGGGAACCACCAAAGTGGTATGTTTTAAGCAGCAAAAGAATTTAATCTAGGTCATTCAATTGGGACTGTTATCCCGCAGGTGAAAAAAGGTTTGTGTTTATTTAGTCCATATTCGCGGAAATGTGGTGTTTGGTTTGGTGGTGGTGGCGGTTTGGTTTTCTTTTTTTCCTTTGATTGTTTTTTGGTTTTTTTTCGTAAGAACTGCTGTGATTGATCCTACTATATAGGAGAGGAAAAAGTAACAGAAAATAATGAAACAATGCTAGAACCACAGAAAACTTTACATAGATGACGTACTCCTGTCAGGAAAATATAGGTAGTCTACAACAAGCTTTAACAAGGTTATAAATCTTTAAAATACTTCATATATAACAATCTATTTTTGAAGTAACAGATTAACATTTTTCTTTTCATATTGTATTAGAACAGTGATTTGTCAAGTGCTGTAATGATACTGCACCTGTTTACCAGGATTGAGGATGAGTGTGGTTTGAGGGAGAAGCTGGCAAAATGGTACGTGAAAAGAGGCAAATTCTTTGGAACTTGGCATCTTTGATTGCCAGCTCTAGTGGAAGCAGGTGGTTTTATGTTGCAACTTGATCCTGTTCCCAGTTAAATCGGTGGCTCTTACTACCTCTAACAGTGCAGGATTCAGCCATTAGTATTTGGTCCACATTATTGAAATGGATTTTTATCTAGCATGGGTCGTAATTTCCGTATGTACTCTCAGCACATCATCAGTGTTTTCAGTCTGCTCAAATAGCATCTGAGGAATGTTTCCCACCCACCCCTCACCTCCTCCCCCGCAAATATTTTTTGATGGAATTTTGTAAGATGTTGTGTCAGCCTTTCTATCATATTCATTACATGTGTCTTTCAAAAGTTTGTGTAACGTTACAGCATTTAAAAAAAATATTAAAAAGTTATGTATCTGTTAGCATATTTAGCATGTAAAGAATAGCATGCAGATAGCTGGTTTTCAGCTTCACTCTCATGATTTTTTGCTTCAATTTCCAGTGTGATATTTCTCATCAATTATTTGCAGTAAGTCTATTAAATGTGGGTCTTTTACCCTTAGAACCTTTTTTGTGTTCCTTTGTTTACAAAAATGTTAAGCTACTTTTAATCAGGCATTACTAACCTATCTTAATTCTTCATCTCTTTTAGATGAAGAAACAGCTACTCTTATAAGTGATAAGTCATCAGCCAAAGAAAGTTAAAAACCATGAAATTATACACACTTTATGTGTTAGTGGAAGGATTCCTTTGGTTTTATTTATATAATTTTATATATATACACAGAGAGAGAGTCTAAATGCACATATAGACTAATTAGCCTATTTTTTTTTTATTTTCCCATGGTTAAACCTAAGCAAAATTTATAGCTTTGAGTTTTATTTTTTGTGACATATTCAAATCCATTGGCTTAATATTGTCATTTAGTCACAAACTTGTCAGAGAACCTTAAATAGGCTCCCAAATCTAATGAGATTTTCCAATAAAATATATTTTAGTGTATTTATATAATCAAAAACTTTGAAAATCTTAAATTTCTTTTTAAAATCTGAGGCAATACATAGCATGTTCATCAAAATCAATAGCTGATTATTTTTAAGAAAATATTATTACAAATCGGAGGTAAACGGAAGTGATGCAGATTTGACCCTGTCCATTTTTAGCTACAAAGTAATTAAATCACCTTCCCTGATATATCTTAATATACATATTTTATACTTTTCTCCCAGTATACCATACTCTGACTTATCTGTCCAGCAGATAAATTCCTTTCTCTTTTCTTTCTCCAGAATATGACCAGCTTCCATTATATTCTAAAGATGTATTCAAATTCAAACTGTGATTTAAATGACTATATTTTTAATTTATTATCTTGCAATATTCATGAGTTCCTAAGGAACATATTCAGTTCATGGAACACCTAATGTGAATATGGCACATAGCTAAACTCGAATAGAAGGACTCAATATTGTTTAGAGAAGCCATGTTTGTGCAGTGGAGTTGAGAGTAAGAGAAACAGGCTTTGGAGTAACTTCTTGAAATTAAGGTAACTTTGGGGCATTAAATGAAAGCACTTGGTAAGGAAAATGTAGCTCTCTTCTCCTTACGTATTCCCAGCAATTTGCTGTCCAGCTAACTTGAAATATAAGTTTTGGATTTTTCCCATTTGACTTAAATTTGATTTCTCCTCTACATTCATGTGCACATGGCTTTATTTCCCCTAGTTTATAATTTCCTCCCTTTGAAATAAAGAACCTTAGTTTCAGAATTGCTTTTATCCTTCCATTTCATTTAAATTCAGTCGGTTTGTGATCTCTTGAGCCATGATTATTGCCTACAACCAATCTCCTATGATCTTCATCTTATCTATCAGAAATATGCCAAAAATAGCATTGGTACCTGCTGGCTTACTGCCTGCATGATGAAAAAAACAGTTATTAATGTCTGGGAATAATTAGGACTCAATAGCTTTAGTATAATTTATTCTTCCATTTATATCTGGAAGTTAAAGAATCCCAGACTTGGTTTCATGTAATTAATATTGATGTCTTTGCACCTTTGTTGAGACTTCTGTCCATGTTACAAGCTATAGCAGATTATTCACAATATTTATGTTGCAGTCACCGTTGCTTTTCCGTCGTGCTTTGTTATCTGTAGTCCATTGTTGAAATCTGTCTTTTTAGAAGTATTAGGAGGAAGGGATAAATTCTCCATCAGTTGGCTGTCCTGTTGCATCTTTCTGAAGTGATGGTAAGGCATGCTACTGTAAAGTAGCCCGTATGGATTACAGATTATAATACCCAGTTTCACATCCTGCCTCAGCAGTTGCAAAGTCATTACGTTGCCCAGATCCTTGCATTAATACAAGCAAGTTTTCAGTTGTGTCTATAATGTGTTGCAAAGGGTCAAACGTTTTAGAAATAAAACATTTTGGAACTTCATTATGGAGGCTTATTTAAAGGATTTTTTCATTAATTTAAGATTTGAAATATTTGAAGACCTACATACCTATTGTAGTGACTTTTAGACATTATAAAGACGAAAATAAAGGAATGATAACAAAAACACGAACTCCTTGCTTCCTTGCACATCCTCCTCCTCTTTTTTCTTACTCCAGTGGGCCCAGTCGGCTGCTCATCCCTTCTGATGGACATGCTGGTTTTGTTTCTATTTCTGCACCAGAGCAGTAGATTATGTGCTCCCATTATATTCCTGCCTGCTTGGCATCTCCTCCTGTCTTCCGTTTCTGCTCTCTCCATCTCTCTGCAGAGTGCTTGGTAACGGCTTTAGGGGCTTGTATAAAGCAAGGTATGGGGCAGGATGGTACCTGTATGGAAATGGGCTTTGCAGATACTGACTCCTTCAGCTGCTCTGCACATGGTGAGGTATGCACAATCTTCCTCATATCTTACACAGGTGGAGTGAAAAAACCTACCGTTTCCATCTGTGAAAGGTGGGGAAGTAGCATGTATCAATTATAACTGTAGCAGTTCTCTCTTATGCATATATAACCTTCACACAAAACACGAGGACATCAGTGAAAATGTCATGGGTACTACATATGGATTGAGTAAAAATGCAGATGTTGCCATTAAATTTTTTACTTTATAAATACCAGAGATGCCTAATTTTTGCATTATGAGCCAGTCAGTATTGAGGGATTCAATCGTTTTAATTGTCACCTATTTATAATAATCGAGCAAACAGTGTTGGTTGGAATGTGTAATAGGAATTTAAAATCAGAAACCAGTGGACATACAGATATGATGCAGATTTCTGTAGTTGTCTTTGTTCCTTGGGAAGCCTATAAAATTTTGACAGCCAAAACAAGATCCTATTACTCAGGGGAAACAAAATAAATGTCTTTGCATTTAATATAGGAAATAATGTGTTTCTTAGCCTCTTTGTCGCATATTACTTATTTCTTATCCTTGCAAGTATTGTATCTGATTTCTACTGCACAATTATATTAAATGGAAATACGAGTAGTACTGAGGAGAAAATAAAACCATCTGTTTGAACATACAGAGTTGAAGTTTTAATAAAAAAGAGGAACTCTTTTAAAGGCCATATGAACATAATACCCTAGGACCACAAATGTGTTTCTAGTGGGAGAATGACATTTTCGTAAAGATTACAAAAGCATTAAGCTTGTTACTTTTTAAGCTTATAGTAGGGGGTAAGATAACAGTATCTAAGTTACTGAAATGTCAATTGAACTGACAGAATTTCAAAGCTGGTAGCATGCCTGAATACCTTCCTTCTTTTTAGAGCAGTTGCTTGAAATTACTTATTAAGGCCATAATATGAAGACAGGCAGTGAAATCTCATTATTGACTCTTTGTCATATTGAAAAGATGCCCATTCTAGAATTTTATTATTGTATTATTTAGTCAATAAAATAAGTAAACACTGACTTTACTTTTCAACTTACTTATATATTTTAAAAGATGAAATTCTTGGTGTTCTTTTGTATTATATTTTTCAGACTGTTGTGTCCTAATGAAGTTCTTTCACTTGATCTTTTCCAACAGGAACTCGAATCTGTTTCCTGAATTCTGTAGAGGATGAAGGGGGCAGAATTCCATTCTTGGGGTTTTTTTGGTTTTGTTTCTTTTTTTTTTTTTTCTTTTTCCTTTCAAAATGTCCACAATTAGCAAACACCAACTAATTATATTCCTTTTTTTTTCCCCTCAGCACACCTGCGTGTTCTTCCTCAGCATGAAGAGAGCATTTAACTCACTATGCCCTCTAATTATTGCATTCTCCTCCCTAGTTTAAAAGATGAAAGTGATTTACTCTCCAGTCTGGTACTTTGTGAGTGGTCAGAGGTCAATTTGAGATTTATATACTGTAGTATTCTGTTTAATAATAAAAAGTGACAAAATCTGAGAGAGAATTACTAAGCTAGGCTCTCTTTTACTTCAGAATATACGCCTGCATGAAGAAAAGTGTGCAGAACTGTGGCAGATGAGAGAAGACTTCAAAAATGTCTTTTAAAGAGCCTCCTGCAGTATTGATTGAAAAGAAAGTTGTTACAGGAGTCTTTTCAATATATGCATCTACCATCATATAATCACAAGTTAATTAGATGCTCCTGGCTGTGATTTTTGTCCAGAGAACCTCTTCTGTCACAAAATATGTATTCAGAGAGCAAACATAACTTTAAAAGGGCAAAATTATTTTAAGCACAATAGTTTGTTTTGCAAAAAATTATATGCGTTTAAATCGGGAGGTGTCACCTCCACATACTAAGTTAGGACATGCATCTCCTTTTCACTGTGCCTTAGGCTTGCAAATTTTAAAAGCCCCTTCTTCTTCAATCAAGGGGCTGTTGTCTCAATTACTGAGTTTTTGAAAAACAAATCTTTCAGTCATTTTATCATACTTTTCACTACATTTGCTGAATATAACAAGGCAATGGAGATATTCCCATCTGTCTAATCTAGAGACACTAAGGATGGTTGTAACCCAGTCTGACTTCTTAGTTAGAAGTTTAGCTGTTAGTGCTCTGCAGATTTTTAGTACCCCTAGATGCTGGGGACTGTCTGGAATTGGAACAGTCTCTGGAAGAGGTTCCTTTTCCTCAGTAGCTTCATACACTGATCGTCTTCTGGCAAAGATCAAAATGTTTGTATTTAAGTACAAGGTATTGATTTCTGTTCATGTGCTAGGAAAGTCCGCAATTTCTGTAACACAGAAATTAGGTGTTCTGTTACACACAGTACTATCAGATCATCTATGAAGAGGTGTTTTAAGAGTGTAGTCTCAGCTCAGTGAGTAGGAACCCGTATGTGTATGTCTTGTGCTGACATATCATTAATCCCTCATTTATAACACAGAGAATATTTGTTAAAAGTATTTGTTAAAAGTATTTGTTAAAAGGTTATGGATTTCCAAACATATTTCTCTGCAGTTCTTAAATGGCAGTGAGTGCACTTTTATCCAAATGCCCAGACTTATTTCTGATTTTTGTATTCCTTGTAAAAGTAATTGTGAGAACTTTGTGGTGACTTTGCCTCACTGGGGTTTTGAAATATGAAGAGGTAGGAAGCAGAAATAGGAGTATTGACTCCAGCTTTTTAAGTAAATTTTGAGTGTTTTCTCTTATTAGAACAAAAGCTGTCACTATCTGCCTCTGTTATATCTTGGAAATTCCAAGGAGTAAGAGAAGCAAAAGTGACAGAGGCACTTTAATCTATTATTTAAGGAAGTACATAATATCATGCATAGACTACACAAAGGAACGATGAGCACTTGGTAGAAATTCCTGATTGGTTGAAAGTTCCGAACACTCTAATTTTCATAGAGTGAGTCTGATGTAATGGACCAATCTGTGAGTCGCCCAGCCATTCCACTGTGAATGTAAGTGGAGAGGATAGAAACGAAGCCAGCAGACATTTCTATATTTGCAGACATTAAAGAAATTGCAGCCAGATTAAAATAATTATGTTAAATACTCTGTTTTCAAATACAAATTACAGTAGCCTTTTATCGGCCAAGTGTTTTAGATGATTTACAGGGAGATGTATTCAAGTCCTGTCAAAGTTCGAATTCATAAGAAAGCGTGACAGACATGGCAGTACTTAATTTCTCTTTCAGCAAAGACTGAAGAAGAAGATAGAGTTCTTCAAGGACTCCTCTGGTTCAAAATAGGTGCTCCCTCCAGTTTGCTACAGGCTCCCTCAGCTTTTGTGCTTTCTTCAAACACTGGCGATTTCTGTGCATGTATGTAAGTACTTCAGGGAATGCGATGACTCCCTCACCTGACGGTGTAGGCAAGAAAAGTAAAAAAAACGTGTAGAACCAGTTTCTGTCACTGGTAAAGCCAGAACATGGTTTCAGTACTACTGAGAAATAGCACAAAGAGTAGCATTTTGTTATAGAGTAATTCTTGCAGTTTTCTGAAGAGGACTGTTTACTTACAGTCACTACTTCAGAAGAAATTGTCAATTATAGAATATCACCTAACCCTCCCCAGCCCCCTCAGTGCTATAAATAACTGAAAATATAGTCTGTCTACAAGTTTTCCAACCGTTTTAATTAAAGAGAAGGTTAAAGAATGTCTGCTATTTCATTATGATGATGATTTTCAGAAGATGATTGGATACCAGCTGGTAAATTCCTTAAATGGACCTGTCATTAATTAGTTTTAATTCAGAGACCAATGAATTTGTTTACATTTCAGTTCTTTTAAGATGTCACTGTATACCAGAAATTGCAGTGAATAATCAGAATGTGTTGCAATTTATTAGAAGATATTTGTGGTTTTGAAAATTAAGGAGAAGGTTGAGTTTCTGGTTTCAGAGCAAGCTGATACAGGTATCTGTGTATAAAGTAGTTTTATTAAACATTGTGACGGGGCACTTCATCCTCAGAGCACTTGAGGAATTCTCTGTAATTTGTTCAACAGAGTTGTACAGGAGCTGTGTGCTGTCAAGGAGTCAGATTGGTGAGATGATTTCCTCAGGATTACTACATATATTTAGTGTCAGAGCATGATGAGATGTTCTTGCTCTCCAACCTGTGTTTCCAGCACTGGTCTATCCTTTCACCAACTGGTTGGTGAGCACGATTCCAAGTGAAAATTTAAATTTGACAGACTTATACGCTCAGTGTTAACAAAGGATTTGAGCATTTGGTAACAAACATTGAGCAACGTGATCTGGAATCAGCCTTCACGATGAGGTGAAAACTGATCCCATTTAGCTGGGAAGACAGTATGGAGCAGATTTGATAAAAATTTCATGTATAACGAATCTCTTTCAAAAGATTAGTGTAGTTTTCACTGAGGTTGTTTAATAGCTGGCAGTGACATATCTCTTCCTATGACAGACACACTCTCTTGATTAAATATATGCAAATTTATACATGCTTACCATGTTTATACATACGTTGAGATCCCTTACTTTGCTGCGTATTTTTGACATATGTGCAGTATGCATGTATAGTATAAGCACTTACAAGAGTCATGAGTTAATGGTGATGTCTAATAAGAAAACGCTTGCTATCTTTAGATCTGTGACCATTTTTTTAAAAAAAAAAAAAATAGGGGACAAAAATAAGCCAACGTGTAGTCTGTTTGCATAAGCTGATTTATCAGAGTCTCCTGGCACCCCTGGGTTTCGCTGGAACTAAGAGGGAGTTGCAAAGCAAGACAGGTGTTTAAAAAACCTTAAACACTCCGATAACAGTGTACATCCGTGTGGTTTCCTTTGCTGCACTGATAGTTCTTTATGGGTCTGTCAGTTTCAATCAGCAGAGAGCACATGTGATCAGTATATCTGATAAACTTGTCAATGCCTTTTTAAAGCAGGATTCCCCAACCTATTCTATTCAGCTCTCCTCCCCCCTCCCCTTTTTCATCATTTCAAGTAGAATCTTGATAAGACAGAGATATGTCACAGGCAGCTGTGTATAGCTAGCTCAGGCTACAACTAATTTGTGCAGGAAAAAATTAAATCAGGAGGTAAATTATTTCATGATTGCTCATTCCCAACAGAGTTGGGCATCATTCTGAAGAAAATATCAAATAATTGGTTTCAGGCCATGTCAGACACATGCAATTCCCTTCACTAATGGCTATGTGAGGTAGCACTAGGCCTCGGGGGTCACCAAAGAACTGAAAATAGCTTAGTGCCAGGCACAGCAGTAGAGAGACAGAGCCCATAGGAAATGAAGTGGCAATAAGTGCAATCTATAGGGGAAATGTGCTTCACTTGGAGTTTAATATATTGGCTTAGAATCTGGCAGTAAGCCATGCAACAATTGTTTACCTTTTTGTCAGCATCTGCATCTGTTCTGTTTTGTAAACGGCACTTAACTTTCAGTCGGTAAATGCTGGAATCAATAACAACTGTTAAGGGATTTCCTTTCTTTTTTTCATATTCTGTAACAAATGCACGCAACGAACAATGTTTGCCTTAGATTAACAAGGAACAGACATTAACAGGGTCAAAGGGATTTGGTTGGAAACACTTTATAGCTTCTTGGGTTTGCAGTAATTGTATCTGTGTGATTTGAATGTATCTTGTAACGTATCCAAATTAAACTGGTAAAAAAATGCTAGCATGCAGTAATGAAGATGATTTTTTATAATTATCTTAAGTGCTGTGTATAGAAAACTGCTGGCACTGTTTGTAATAATTTAGTTCTGTGTAATATTGTGTATTACATCTGCTATGCGGAAATACTAACTTGCTTCTTACAGTATGAGGAAATTAGTGATTATATCCAGTAATACTAAGTATTTAAACCTTGCAGTTACATTAAAAAACATACACCAACATGCAGTTTGAGAGAACTGTGAGCAGATGTCCATAAAAATTGAATATATCATTACTAGATGCAAGTGAAAGACTAATACGGTTTATATACAAGCTCTGTTTAGGAGATAGTGTGCAGATGAATGCTGTCATAAATGCAAGATTGTTATAATAGTTATAGCATCACTTAAAAGTTAATATCATTGAGAGCTGAGCAACACGTTATTGTTAATGGAATTTATGTATGTAACAACTCACTGTGCACTGCTTTGAAAATTTGCCCCTTGAAATATCGCTATACAGTGACTATCAGCAGCAGAGTTTCTGTTGCTTTATTAGGTTATTTCTTTTTGGATTTTAACAAAATGTTAGTTCCATTCATGAAAAGGCTTTAGTATCCATACGCAGGTTGTAGTTAGATTTTAAGTTTAATATTACAGTTTTTTGATTCTGTTCCTCATATATCTTTATTGGATAAAATCCCTGACATCACTTGCTTGTGTCCCTTGTAGAACAATATTGTAGATCTATCTTATATGAAATTAAGCCTTATAAATGGGAGCAAGGGAATGATATTTAATGTATTGGGAAGGTGTTTTATAGTAAAATTGATTAAAAGGGTTTTAAACCCTTGGTTCCTGCAAGAAACCCCCACTGTAATCACTGAAGAAGACAGTCATCAGGTTGCTTTCCAAGGATTCCATCATGAGTCTCAGAAGCCGTTTAGCCATGTGGCTCTGTACACTGAGTAGTAAGGCTAATTAATCTGAGAGCAACGCTGTCGTAGGATAGCTATTCTTGAACGTCCATAGCCAGCTCACATACGATGCAGGGATTTCTGCACCGCACTTTACTGTGTCGCATCCCTGGATGGGTTGAAATGAACAAAATTAGCCATTCCATTTTTTGAGCTGTTGTGAATGCCAAATTGTTTAAAACACGCTCATTAAAAAAAACTCGACGGACTCGATGATCTTAAAGGTCCTTTCCAACCAAATGATTCTATGAAAATAAAAAAAAAGCACGTTACATTAAACTTATGGGGTTCATTCATATGCATATTTTCTTATACCTTTTGAGATTTTAAATGCTTCCAGGCTATGAACAAGGAAATTGGAAACACTTTATTTAACGGTTTCAAGAGCTACAGCTTTGAGGAAAGAATCACTTTTGAAACTCGCTATAAAATCACAAGTTACCAGGTGTGCACAGGTCATTTAGATCTAGCACAGACTTATTTCTCATGCTGCTTCATTTTTAGAGATGAGGGCGAATCTTTTTAAGTGGTAAGATAAAGGCAAATGTCTTGCTACTGAATTTAAGTATTTAGGAGAAGATCACGTACTATTATCAAGTACTTTATTGAATGTGTGTCTTTCACTCTATGTTGCTTGAAAAATGCTTTAATTAACTTTTTAGCTGGCTTAGAATTCATACGGGCACTTCTCAACTTCATCACTGTCAAAGTGAAATTCTCTAATACCATCTTTTTTTATTCCCAAGAGCTCCAGAACGGTCACATTATTTTGCAGAAAATATCGTTCTGTACAAATACATAAGAGAAGACTGAGATTAAGTGTGCAAGACATATTGTATCCACACCAAATTTAACCTTCAAGTTTGCATGACATGGATTTTTTGTTAGAATTAATATTGGGTAGAATTAGTTCTACATTGAGTTTAATTTATCTTATTAGAAGATGAGGTATTAATTTAACTGTTAATATTGCAAAGTTGTCCCTGATTTCACTAGTAATCCTTATGTGCCTTTTTTGTTACAGTATTGATACTGTCTGATTTACTAGACCTTATCCTATATTGGCATATTTTTTAGTTGTTGACATAGAAGAAAGTGGAAAAGACCTAGAGTCAGGCAACAACGTGATAAAAAATGTAGAACAGCT
Organism: Podiceps cristatus; assembly: GCA_000699545.1. NCBI lineage: Eukaryota > Metazoa > Chordata > Aves > Podicipediformes > Podicipedidae > Podiceps > Podiceps cristatus. Next base: position 18,050 of record JMFS01116643.1, read on the forward strand.
TCCACATAAGGAGAAATAAGCGAGCTACAATTCTTCAGTTTAAGAACAAAATTAAGACGGTAGGATACAATAGATGTCTATAAGATGGAAGGAGGCATTATAAAAATAAACAGGTAGCTGACTGATTCTAAAAACTATTTGGGCATCAGGTGAAGCTAGAAGGTGAAATATTCAAGCAAACAAAATGATATATCTGTTAACCCAGAGTGTAGGTAAGGTGTGGAACTTCTTTCCACAAAATGTTACGGAAGCTAAAACTTTACGTGGGGTGAAAGGTTAACTAGGGAAACTGATGAAATAGAAATCCACACAGATGATTACTGTATGCCACATCTGTCCGTGGAAGCTGCCCAACTGCAAGTCGTCAAGAGCTAGGTGAGCTCTGAGGGAAAAATACTGTATATGGTTTCCTTGTTATATTTTTATTTAGTCTTCCTCTTTCAGTCACTGTTCAAGCCCAGGATACTGGGATAAAAGACTCTGTCGGTGAACCCAGTATAGCTGCTCTTACAATATTACGCTCTTATGTTTATGGTATATAGAGACTCTCATTTCTTTGCCACACCTATTTGAGGTGCTTGTAATTTTTTGCACTAACATTTCTTATAACTAGTCTAAGTAAAACCCCTTTTTTTATTACTCTCTATTCCCAGGATTTTATATTAAAGACTTCAGTAAAGTGACCATTTGGAGTATTGCGTTTTTCATACTCCAAGAAAAGTGTTGAGTCATGCATTTTTATTGCTTGTTGGTCGAAGGAGTGATTTGCCTGCTAGTTAATTTAAAATTATTTTCCATCTAGCCTGAGACAGAAGAATAAAAATAATTTGAGGCAGCATGCTTATCTCCAGATTAGAAGTTCTGAGGCCTTAGAATGCTATCAAAAGTCTAAATAAATAGCTATCTGAAATTTTTGTGTGTGTGTAACTTCATCTGCAGAAAAACAAATGCCATTTTTGCCGTTTTCTAGTTAATCTTTTTCTTAAGTGTATCACTGAACCTGGTTGTTGAAAATTATGATGAGGGTGCTTACATTTTGTAGTGTGTGTTTGCACGATGTGCTGATCTTGAATTAACAGCATCCGAATCTACATGTTTACTGTTAACCAAATGTCATCATTTACGCAATGAAACACCAAAACCCTATGTATGGTTCTGATTCTTGACTGTTTCAAAAAAAATTGCCTATGCTCTTTCTATCTAGTTTCTCTCACAGTCTTTTCCATATAGCTCCTCCCAATTGCAGGACAATTTTCCAGTCTGAGGAACAAGAGAGAAAAGCAAGAAATTGTGGAATGACCGTTTCACGAATTCCAGGTTCTGAGTGATTCATCAAGTTAGCATAGGGGAAGAGGACCTATAACCCGGGTTACAGTGGATCTTCTGTTCTAAATTACACAACAGCTGAGGAAACTCATTTGGGTTTAGAACATTTGAAAATGCATCTGAAGTGTTTTTCCATATGGATGATTGAACTGTTTTGGCTTAAATTTACCTAAGAACCTGGATTAACTGTATGTTAAAGAATACAAGACCCATGGATTCTATGTTAAGATGTTAAAAGAACTATATGAGAATTTTGAGAACTAAATTAGTATTTAGGTTGTATAATAGGCAAGGATAGGACAGATTAGGATAGGATAGGATAGCTTAGATTGTTTTGAAAGGCTGCATAAGAAAGAGTAGATCAAACTTGATTTGTGATATATTATTGATTTATGTTTATCTTAATTTAACACTATCTTAATTTGGAGGGTGTGGGACTTGGATTATTTTGCTTATTTCATTTATTTTAACATTTTTTTTACTACAAGGCTTCCTCCCCCTCCCTTTCCCCCCTTCAATGAATAGCTTGTATTACTTATGGTTGTGACATTGATGCCTCCTCTCAGGGCCTCTTCTCAGGTACGTAATACCTGCAATGGCCATATTTCATCCTTAGACTTGCCAGTGTGTGAAGCTTTCCTGCTGCTTTGGAAAAGACGATGCATTTGCCACTTTCTTCATGTCATGAGGCTTGGATGAGATCTGAATGGAAACTTGAGATCTGGTGTAGTCTGTCTTTAACCCCTAGTTTATCGGGATGGTTAATCAGCTAGGTCAGAGTTTTCATTCCTGTCTCCTGAAGACTAGTATTATGCTTCTGTCCAGGTACAACCAGCTGAATGGCCTTTGGTAAGATGGACTGCTTCATTCTTCAGTGTGGCTTGTTCTTCAGATCTTAGGAAAATTTCTTCAGCTTCAATCCATTCTTCTAAAGTGAAAGGCTGAATGTGAAAATCAGTGCCCTTGCTTTTTCTGAGACTCTATGACTGCATTGGCTGCCTTGGTGCCAGCAGAGTCTGGCAAACCTTGCACAATTTGATAGATATTCAATATTAGTTTTACTTGGGTCTTCTTTTTCAATAAGTAATGCTCTCTGAGTCACCGTGTTTGGGATGGCAGACCCCAGCTGCCTGTCATTTGAGGGCTGGGGTGGTAAATCAACATGTCAGAGAAAATAAAGTACCCATTATGCCCCCTTTGCCTCTACGTGACAGAAAGTCCAGAGTACAGATTTTATAAATGTAGGGATGTTTAGAGGATGAAAGTTTTGAGCTTATTGCTTTGCTTCCTTCCAGTTCTGTGTAGTGAACCATCATGATTTCTTTACTGTGACAAATAAATGCAGTGCAGGTTCAAGTCAATTCAAGTAAAAGTGTTTTCCACCTTTTCTCCCAGCTACCTCCCAGATAAGACCACAGCCTAGAAAGCAGAAGCCTAAAGTACTTTCTTGTCTGTCTTCTTAGCAAAATAATTATACTATCCTGGATGAAGCAGAAAGACCGTTTTCCAGGAATGACCTGTTCTTCAATGGTTTTAGTCTGAAAACTGAAGCTCCGTAAGGGCTGAGCAACAAAGTCCTGGGTGCCATATCATTGTGCTCTATGCTCTGTCCCTCAGAGACCAGGCAGCCTTTGGTGTTCCCTGTCACTGTGCTTGGTTGGGGTCTGGTTTGTATGGCTAAAAATAGCTCATTGTACTGATTTAGGATTTTTCTGCTGGCAGATTTGGCCTCCAGAGTAGTTCAAAAATCGTCAGTATAGGCAATGGTTTTGTATAACAGTATTTTTGTGATTCTTGTTCTGCTCAGAAGGAAGCCTGAGGCTATCTTTAGGAGCTCCAAATCTTTTCTCAGACCTCTGTATTTGTTTAGTTCCTGACCTCACCTCTATTTAGAGCAATATTTGCAAAATTGGGTCATTAGTACATTGACAATGACCGTATGATCCACTTTGCCTCTCTGTAGCCTGGGTGCCAGCCTTTCTGTCCCCTTTCAGAAGTTCTTCTCACAAGATAGTGCTTCAACAGGAGGTCAACATGTCCTGCTGTTAGGAGACACTGTGGAGGTCCTGTTGATGTATGCCTGTAGCTAAAGATACTACTGCAGCTATTTCATTGTACAGGGACTACATGAATTAAACTCAGACGTGCAGGAAAAGTCAAGTTTAAAAGAATGATAGTCGGAAACTGCAGGCAGTTCAGGAAGGAAATTGTGTCATGTATCTTGCTTCATGCTTCCTTCTGTTCTGCAGTGAGACTGGAATGCCATTGCTACCTCTGATTTGTGGCTGGCTGAGATTGGCTTCATGTACTTCTGGTCACCCTGTGCATCATCCTTTGTGAATTGGGTAGAGTGCTGTCAACACTCTTTAGCTTTAGACCATTTTCATCTCAGAGGGATGTCCCCATACAATGTCCCTTAGGTAAATGAGTTATGTGAGTTCTCTGACCTAACATCGTGAGTCATGATCCATTCAGTAACTTTTTCAGAGTAAACATAGACTACTCTGTGAGTAGGGCTGGTTTTCCTCCAGACAGGTTCATGACACTAAGACTTGGTTGAACATGTAATATCAGTGAAACCTCATGTCCATTTCACATCTGTCCACATGGAGGCCTCTACTCTTCATGACAATAAATCTGTTTCCACTTTTTCTCTATGTCGTCACACTGGCTGCTTAACTGTTTGCTGTTACACAGTTCTTAAATGCTTCTGTCCTGTGGTTGCCCCATCAGATCAATGTCTGAGGAGAAATGCCTTTCCATTCCCCTCTGCTGAAAAACAGAGGGGGTGATGTGCTCATTCAAGCAGCCTGCTCAGCGGTCTTCAAAGTTGAATGCTGCCGTCATTATTCTGAAACGCTATTCTGGGGTGTATATAGGATCTTTCAGTCACACTTTGGATATTCAGGTGTGTGTAGGCACTAAGTTGTCAGGCACTGTGTAAATGAGTTGTCATTTCTGGGAGACCATAAAACTGTGGACATGGAAACGACCATATGTGAAAGGAAATTCACCACTTCTGGTGCTTCCCCCTGCCCGGTTCTTCCAAACTGCTGTGGATGAGCGAAGCAGAGTTGAGGTTCAAGCTAACTTCTTCCAAAAGTTGGACTGTCCAATAACATGGTTTTCCCAAACCCATGAGAACTAGCACCAGTCTTACATAAGAATTAGGCTGTGTCTGTGTCTCTGGCGTGCTTATGCTTCTGCAGCCTTAGAGACTGCACTCTTTAGTAAGGCCTGTGGTTTCTGTGTGAGTAAAAAGAGATGGAGCAGTGCCTTGCAGTGATAGTTCTGGTTGATTCAGGTGAGTAGTTCAAAGATTACTGCCCTGAGTCAAGAACCTCAAAAACCGTGAGCTGTGCAGTGTAAGACATAACTTCATGTGCGCTGTGCAGGTCAGCAGTTCAGAGGTGTTATTGGACCAGCACTTGTCCTTTCAAATACCCATTGCATTATTATCATCAGTTTTGGTTGATAGGTTCAGTGACACATCTGCATGATTTGTGCTGACTGCTAATGTGAGTGTATGCGGCTTCATCCATCCATACTGTTGTATCAAAAAGTTTGTGTAAATGATGCATGAATCTGTCACATCTGGATCTTTGGCATACTGTAATGTCAAATGGAAGTCACATTACATTGTCTTTATCATAGGAAAGCCTAACAGAGAACAAAAGAAAATTTAAGAATGTGTTATCCATAGTCTATGGAGCTATGAATCCAATATAGGCATTTATCTGGTTGGTTGGTTGGTTGGTTCTCCTTCCAGAGAAGTCTTAGGATCTGGATTGTGTGATGTGTCCCATCTTAAGGATTCTCTGCCATACAGCTGTAGTGCAAGATGATTGTTTAGCCTCCTTCCCCTCGTGACAGCAACTCTAGAATAATATTTATTACATGGCGGTCTTATCTTTCTGTTTTCTAACGGCTTTACCTTGATCGTCTTCTGGTCACAGAGGTTTGCACATCACTTTCTGTTGAATTGGTTCACCGTGTTCTCACTGCCTGCAGGTTTCTGATGAGTTCCAAATCTGACTGATTCAAGAGTTTTCAACTTCGTGCTTCAGGCCTTCATGAGTGCACCGAAACCACCGTTGCCTGACCTCCTTTCCTCTGGTCTGTGAGGGGTGGCTACTTATCAGATGGCAGCAGATATGTTTGTGCATTTTTAGCAAAGACAGAATTTCCTTTATACTTACCTCTTTTTTTTGTTGTTCTTAATTTTCTATCAAAGTTTTATGGCAGCCATGAAATTAACATGGAGTCCTTCACTGCCTTCAAGCATCTAGACTTTAGTCTGTACTTCACAACCTAAAAGTCTGAAGGGCTTTTCTAGGTGTTTGTAGAACATATGTAGTATTAAATGGTAAGCTTTAGCTCTGATGAATATGGTAGGGTTCATTTGCATATACTATAATAGGGTTTGTCATATTTTAAAACGTTCTCTCAGATTCTTAATGGCATGAAAAAAGAGGGATTTTTGAACTTAATATCTTCAGCTTCTAGCTGAAATATACTTTGAATGGTCTTTGAAAGTAAAAATTGCAGTTTTGACTTTTTTCTGAGTTTGGTAATATATTCTAAAAATAATGTTACTGTGGTACGCCTTTGGCTTCTCTAAGGCCACTTCCTTTCGGTCTAATGAGGACAATATCACTTGGGGCAATCAAATAATTGGAAGGTTCTTTGTTCCTTAAGAGAATGAGCAGGAGCATCACAAGATTGTCAAATTACAGGAGACAAAAGTAACATTCCATTGATTTTTATGATGTGATTTGTGGTTCTTACATCTTGGATCTGTTATTTCTGGCTGTCTGCAGACTCAGGCAGTCATTTCATGTCAGTTAAACTCAGTTTATATTATCTAGTTTTCAGGTAAAGGAGAAAAAATATCTAAATAGCAGAATGTCTTTTTTTTTTTTTTTTTAAAGTTTAGGACTTAAAATTGGAAATCCAGTGATACAGATATTATTTGCTTGTTATTCAGAGAAGAAAGGCACTAACAGAGGCAATTATGCATAACACTTTCTTTTACCATTCTTATAAATGCAAGGGACTGGCATGAATACATCTGTTTGGAACTTTGAGGAAATTCAGATGTGGATGCAAAACTCACAGTTCTTTGCACTCTAAAGCTGCAAAACTGGAATCGCAAATTAGGGAATTTGTATTCAGAGCTCAGCTCTGCTACTTAGATCTATGTCTATTTAAAAGTGATTTGTGAATACCTAAAAAAAATATCTAGGAACTTTGAGAAAAAGGGAGGTACTGAGTACTTCGAAATTGCAAAGGTATGAGAGATTTGACACATAAAAGTACATTTCAATCAATTTCTATTTGTTTTCGTCTTTCAGAGCTTGCCTTTAAAGCTACCCTGGCTCTCACTCTGACACTTTTTACATAAACTGTTCTGCTGATGTTACATCTGCAACAGAACTGCATAGGAACATTGTATCAGCTCGCCACCATTTACATAGAAGTGCAAATTTTTTACATTTAAAGAAGTTATAAAACTAAAATACTTAAAACCATGTGGTTTGTTAATACTGAATTGGAAACAGCTCACAGTCTTTTATAGTCTGACTGTGCTCAAATCAGAGTTCCCTGGTTGATGTGACATGATTATATGTTATGATTACAAGTGTTAACCTTTCAAAATAAAATGTTCAGTCTCTTCTTTTAAATACCAAATGCTTATAGGTATAATACTTGCTGATATTTGTTCACTGACAGTCTCACTTGTTTTCAAACCCCACATATTTAAAGTTGTGGAGTGTTAGATTGATGTTTCTTTTCACTCAAATGTCATATTCATCAACTGTATTGTGCTAGCAGATTGTTAAACAGACAAGGTGACTTGCAGAGTGACAGTGTAGTGATGTGATGTCCCAAACCATTAAAATATAGTAATGATGCGTTTTTTTCTTTTTGTTCAATGAGTTTTTGCAACAGAGTAGGTTTTGGTTTTTTTTTTTTTGTACAACACAGTTGAGAAGGTTTCAGATTGGATCTCTTGCTTGGAAAGAAATCCTATTTAATAATTAACAAAACCTGGAATTCAGTTGTAACTGCCCAGATAGTTGAGAGATGCCAAAGACGTGGGAAGAACTAATAATGTAACCATATTCTATAAAGATACAGAAAGATACATTATGCTACGACAACAATCAAATTACTTGATATATTATACTTTCCTACATAATCCGGTTTTCAGGATCACTGTTTGCGCAATAGTAAAAGGTATTTTATGATTTTTATTGAACAGCCTCTCAGGAATACCAGAAAAAGGGAAGGAACTTCTGCTTAACATTGTATCAACTCAAACGTCTTTCCCAACTCGTCAAACTCTTTTTATTAATGGAAGAAAAAATAGAAGAAAACTCTGCAGAAATTCTGTTGGTGCCTTCATTTACAGAGAAGAATAAGAATGTTCAAGGTAATGAATGCTTTCTTTTATTGATTCTGCTTGGTGGAGAAGGATAATTTTATATGATTTTCAAAATTATTTACCTAACTTATGTCATCATATTTTACAAGCTAGTATATTACCGTGTCCACTGAAAATCTTTTTGAAATATGCAGATTTACATTTGATCACTATGGCTTGAGAAGAACTGGTAGTTGTATGTAAAGATGTGATGTACAGTACTTCTTGATGGAGAATCATAATGGAAAACTATCAAACACTGTAACATAATATCTCCGGTACAGTACTTATTGATGGAGAATCATAATGAAAAACTATCAAACACTGTAACATAATATCTCCTATTTAATTATCTGTGAAATCCCATTTTTCATACAGGACAAAACAATACGTGGAGTCTGAATTCTTTGAAACTGTAATTGTGTCTGAACTTGTCCTTGACAGCTGCCTTTTTCAAGAGAAAAACACAGTGACTTGAACATCAGTCTAATTGATCTTAGTATATGTGCAACGAAATGTTTTAGTGTATAGTCCTTCTTTAACCTGTAGTTCTCACACTTACTAGTATGTACTGTGTTTACGATCATGCTTATCCCGCTGGCTTCAAGCGGGTATTTTATAGACGTAGACTCAACATCAGACAGTAAACTGCTTCGCAATCAAGTCTCAAGTGTGCGTCTGCTTTTGGTTCCAAGCTCACTCTCTTTTTCATCTAATGGCATTCATGTCATATGAGGAAAACCTGAAATCCTGAAAACTCAGGTGAATGACACCTTCCAGGTCACAGTACACTCATAAATGTTCTTCTACTCTGCTACTTCTGCCAGTAGAGAGACTTCAGGTCACCAGAGAGCAAGTGGTTTCAAGAGCTTTGATTATATTGCAGGAAAGGATCAGACCAGAAATGAGGCCAGGCTGCTTAGGGAGAGCGGATAGGTGGAGTCAAATATTCGGTATCTCTGTAGTCAAGTTGCAGCCCGAGAAAAAAGGTGTTTGGGGAATGTGGTCTAAGAATGCTAAATTGGTAAAAAATACGAAATAAGAAAAGTTCTGAGGCACACATTTTGTTGATGGATTCTTCATCTGAAATACTGACATTCTGAATTAAAGAAATACAAGTTAACCTATGTATTTTTAGAATATACATCAAAGCTCTAATAACATTTGCATTCGGGTTCCTTTTTTTCTGTTGGTTTCAATGTATTTCTGCCTCGTTTCATCTCTCAGTTTTACTAGTTCTTTAGAAATGTTGAGCTATTATACACTATGTTTTATATTTCATGGCCTTGATCCTACAAAGAGGTGTTACAGTAAACTACTCATGGGGTAACATGGAGGATAGGATATACACTCAGTAAGGGTAATTTTAAGTGTTCTTTTTATTTGTATATTCTGTGATAAAATGTAAAAAAAGAATGAAAAACTGAATAGGAAATTTACTTGACATGTTTAACTAACTACGCTCTAAGACATGTAATCTCTAATAATTCAGAGAACTTAATGATTTCAACATTAACAAGAAATATTTTACTTTTCAGGAAGTGTATTTAGGATTTTATCCTGCAGGCATTTCTCCAAGCTTAATTACATTCAGAACCATTCCTCAAAAGTGTGTTAAGCCTTCTTGTTTGAGGAATATTCTCCAAGAGTAATCATGTCTATAGCAAGTATCTTCTCAAATGGTACCTCTACTTAATCAAATCTGAATGGGGTGTATTACTAGATCGTGTTGTAGAAGACAGTCTTCTGGGTAGAAGGCCTATTATGAAGAAAACATAAAGTTACTTTTACCCTGAAACATGGGTGAAGGTAAATCCTTTACAGGTAATGTTAGTGAAGTCATCCAACAGACTTTTTTTTTTTTTTTTAATGTTGCTGTTCTGACCAGGGGGTTCTATTCACAAAACGTTGCTTAGTTATATCAGTTTGTGGAGAATATGTGAAGAGAAGACATGGCCAGAAAAAAGTTTAGCTAGAAGAAGGGTTTATTGGTGTTATTTTCACTTCATATTCTCAGAAATCTCAGCTGTAGTGATGAAGTGAAAGATGATTTGATATGGGAGAATGAGAGCTTTGTTCCCAGTAGTTCCAGGTTCTGTTAAGGGATTTAAGATTTTCTCTGTTAATGTCCTACATTGGCTTGATAATACTATTTTTTTCACTGATGAAGGCTGAATTTTGATAAGTTTGATTTTCGTCACAGCACATTATAGTACGTGACTAGAAAATACAGTGGCCATCTAGAAAATATAATGACCATCTTCTGTACTTACTTAGAAGCCCTCTTACTAGAAGTCTTACTTTAGAGTCCTGATCTGTCTGAAGCAGCTTTAAATTAACTCGGGGACCAGTATCAGGTTTACAATGCAGCACAGGCTGCAGAACCAGCCTACGAAGCAGAGCAAATGAGCCCAGATTGAACCTTGTGCTGCTGTTGCTAGACAGTTACCCGTACTCTCTCTCCCTGGTTTAAAGCTAGGTTGGGTGTATCCAAACTACCCTGCAGTCACTGCAGTCTAGGCATATCTGAAGTATCAGCTGTCTGCAAGTAGGACTGCTGGTAAATTAAGGGAAGCCGACCAATTCATAAAAGGTAAGCTAATACCCAAGTGAGCTAAAGTTTCCCTAGGCATCACATAGATTGGAACCTCGCACTTGCTTCCTTTTCTTTTTTGGTTACTTTTAGTATTCACGGGAGCCTTTTTATCTTGTAACTCACGCAGAGATGCAACAAAAATAATGTTTTTTCATGTGCTTGTGTCAAGTGTTGCGTTTATGTGTGTAGCTGTTTCAAGGGCAGTTTTAGTTGATTTTTGTTCAGCATATCCCATAGTACTTCAATCTTGATATATAGAACATGTGTAAAGTTCCATCAGAAACAAAGTAGTTCTTTGGATGGTTCCTCTTTTTAAATTTTTTTTTGTCCCAAAGATGGCATCTGAGTTTTATCTAAACCAGACGGTTTCTTGGCCCTCATTTTTCCCTAAACCCAGCGATGACAAAGAGCAATGGCTGCATAAATTGGATGTAAGAAGAACACTTAGGGTTTATCACAGAAGAATCAAAGATTTCATATCTTCTGACAGATTGTTTGTACTCTTAGGGGGTCTTAAGAGGGGTCAAATGGCTTCTAAGAGTTCCTTAGCTAGATGGTTAAGGGATTGTATTAGGGAGGCGTATGTAGTTAAGGGTAAAGAGGCTCCCAGGGTTTGTAAAGCTCATTACACTAGGACTATAGCTGCTTCTTGGGCGGAGAGGTCGAAGGCTTCCACATTGGAAATTTGCAAGGTGGCCACCTGGGCTTCTCTTCATACTTTTTCATTGCATTATCGCTTGGATGTAGTCTCTTCTGCGGATTCTGCTTTTGGTAGGAGGTTGCTTGTGAACCAAAAAAAGAACAGTGAAGAAAAGAAAGACATGTAGTTCACAGTTCTAGCTGGCAACAAGACAAGTTTCTTTGCAGTGTGCACAATGGAATCCTATGAAGACCAATTTAGGTGGTTGAAAATAGATGTTAGAGGGAAGTACTGCCTACCAGTGTTCTCTGATGGTAACCCCATGGCAGACAATAGCACCAAAGGAAACAGTGAACCAGAGTGAACTCTGTAGGGAGATGGATGTAGAGAGTTTTTTTAGGTGATATGGATAGTTCTCTGAGTTCAGTTTGAGAGTTCGGTATCCAGCATCTTCTGGAGTATATTCAGAATTCTCATTTTCCCAAATTGTTTTGCATAGATTGAAAAAATAAATTCTATGAATTGCATTTTCCACTCTTAACTTCTTTTCACTATTCTCTACCCAATTCTTCCTGATTTTATTTTTTGAATTTCCTTTGCCAGACCTGACTTAGCATGTATTCCTCAATGAACAATATGTACGCACCAACTTTTGCACTTGCTTTCGAATTATATTTGCATTATCTAAGCACATTTTTTAAAAAGGTAGTAGAAATACACATCTTATTTATTACCAGTATTCAAGTTTTCTCTTAAATCAAATAAAAGGAGAAAATCATGAAAAGGTCTCAGACAAAGAAATGATGATGTGGTTTTGTTCCATCCCTGAGCTTTAGTGTGGCATCTGGACAAGCCTGCTACTCTACCTTTCTGAGGAAAGATATCCATGTTTTTCTGACATTTATAGAACATTAATTCTCAGTGTTGCATAAGCTCGCTTCGTTCCACTACAACCAATAGGTTTTAGAAAATTAAAGGAGTAGCCACCTTCTATTCTTTCTTGACTAGACATTTAACCCTTTCTTCTGCAAGTATCTTGTCTTGCTTACTGTGATTTCTACTTCTCCATTTACTTTCAGTTGAAATTCCTGAGACGTTCCGACATACCTAGTACATGCAGCATCACAGGGGTTGTTCTCTTTGAAGGAATCTGGAACATTCAGCTGCAGTCAAGGGTTAAGCAGAAGACTTGGATTTAGAAACCTGCCAAATTGCATTCTCTTCCCATCTTTAAGGTAGATTTCTCTTCCCTCTAGCTTTTCAGAAGCCTCTTATTGAGACTTTTAAAAATCAAAAACATCTAACATACTTTCATCTCTCTCTCACTATTTTTTTTTCCATTCCAGTGAGAAAGGTGAACTTTGGACAGATCAGATAATGAGTACCAAGAAAAGCTTTTTGCGGTGCAGCTCTTTGAAAACACTGTGGGCAAAGTTGTCAGGCCCTTAGGTTTACAATCTTTGCCTCAGGGGAGTGGGAAGATTTGCAAAGGTCTTTCCTTCACAGCATAAGAAGAAATCCTTTATATCCATTTCTGGAAAGTGTAATGAAAGGAGTGTGGAATCCAAATTATGAGAGACATCCTCTTAATAGACTTTGAGGTTACTAAGATTCAAGAAAGGAAGATGTGATTTTTGCTTTGGTCTCAAAGCAAGATGATCAAGTAGCTTCTTTAAGAAGTACGTAGCTTCAGCAGATCAATCCAAAGTGAAGATGGAATTTACACCAGGAAGGAGTTTGATTTCAGATGTACAATTTCAGTATCTGCGTTATTATAGTTTGCTCAGTATGGTACAACAAATAAAACATCCATTACTGAAGACAGAAAGCAGGAGAGTTTTTAATCTACAGATAGTCAAATATTTTTTGTTTCTTCTGCTTATTTATATCTGTGAGGGAGTGGTATTTCCCATTTCTGCAAGACATTACTTCCAGCACAGTTTCAAGAGAAATTCTGGCTGACGCAGGTCAATCCAACTAGTAAGCCACTTCGATGGCGCTGTTACTTACCTTATTCACAGTTAGTGAGCTGTCACACAAAAGGTTTCCTTGATGCTTTGCTATTTGCTGCTGCATGGAAGATGATGTCACAATGACTGCTCTTATGACCCTAAATGCTATGAAACAATAGGGAAGCTGTGGAATTCCGTAGAAAGAAAGTAATTTAATAAAACATCTTATAAGGAAGAAAAATAGTTATATTAAGAATGCAAGAGGTCTTACTGTCCTCATCATTATGAAAACAGGAAAATACTGAATTGGAGAAAGAATTACATACATTGAAGATGAAGTGGGGGAGGTAGGCAAAAAACATTGCTTTAAACAGAATAATCTCAGACAAATTTTAATACATACAAGGAAAGCTGTCTGAAGAGTTTTGATTTTAAGTGAAGCACTTGATATAATCTTGTTTTGAATATTTACTGTCAAAATGATTCAAGCTACCTGGCTGGTACAACTGAAGGAAATACACAAAGTATAAGCATTTTATCAATCTTGTAGAACATAAGTTTCAAGAAAGATATAGCATGGATTTGTGATTGATCCATCTTCCCTAATAATCAAGAACAGTGGAGGTATAGAATATGCTCTGGAATATGCTCTAGAAAGGGAGCAAGTATGTAAACCGAGAAGTTTTCCTTCAGCCTCCATCTTCTTCTTTCATGACATTTGCCTGCTAATTCTCTTGCTGCCAATTCTCTTCTCTAAGCAGCCATATGAGAAGGATTGCATACATTTTTGTTTATCTCTGCAAATGGAGTTTGAGATTTGGAATTTGGGAAAAGAGAGGAGTCAGAGAATTTGTGTAGGTAACTATGTCTGTTGAGGTAGGAATGTCTCCTCCTTCTCGTTCACTTTCTTCCTGCCTGCAGTGGCAAACTAATTCGAGCTGAGTGGCTTCACTACAGCAGCTGTTCCAGTGTCTCGAATAAAGCTGCACTTTTATTTCCCAGGGGAGGTTGCTGATTAGGGCAAGACAGTCAGAAGACAAGTGAAGAAGTAGCAGGACAGGAGGGGGTAATTTGATTTTGAGAGGAAGGTTGAGGGGTCTGCGGCTATTGTGCAATGATCAATGAAAAGCAGGAAGGGAGCCCTTGCTAGCTGGAGGTTAAACTGGAGAAGATTAAGGCCAAGTGTACCTACATGAGATTTGGGATAAGCAAAAATTTGGGAAACCAAAGGAACTCAGGAACAGGTGGGTGACTTGACCTTGAGGCTTCTTTCGGAAGACCAGAAAAGCTTTTTTAAGTGTGGGAACCTGCATGCACGTAGATAGATTTATATGAATATTGGCCTGTTATGAATTTAGCCGAGGCTATTAGTTAGAAAAGGAGGTGGGGAGGCTTAGCAGAGCCTGTTGAAATAAAAAGGAAGGAACCTTTAAAGTGACTGACACTGGAAGATTTGTCTCTGATTTCTGTCTTTGCCACTGGTCCTGGAGATGCAAATCTACCATCAGCTAGATACTTCTTTATCTCAGCTGTCTGTTCCTAACAGGTGAGACATCAATTCCACACAAGGAGTATAGGTTAAAAGTTAAAGGTTTCCTTAAAGTCTTGATACTAGAAGTTATAAATCATTGATCAAAGAGGTGCCAATAAGAGAACGTGAATATATAGATACTCATTTGTGGTTATAGAGTCAGATGTTACATCTATAAAAAAAGGAGAATTGCAAGGAAAACCAAGGCAGAGTTAAGGTAGAAAGCACAGAATAGAAAAGCGGGAACATATCCAATCAGTTAGGGGTTTTCATTCTGGTGTAATTTCTGAAGAAAAATGTAGGAAACCTCATCGTAAAATACAGCACAGCATATTGAAAAATTTTATGGTGCTGTGTGTAACACCATATTTTGAATGGTCAGGGATATAGATGACCTGGTTAGTCTCCTCTGGTTTTATATTTATCTTTAATTTTATCCAAGTCAAATTTGTTTTTCCCTGACGTCTTTTGAAAATGCAAAAGAAAACAGTGCTTGGGAAAAACGTTGCTGAAATCTTGAAGCTTTAGAGTGCTGTATAGGTGTATGAAAAGCAGAGTGTTCATTTTCAGAGGGTGAATTGTTTCAGGTAAAGATAAAATCTGCTTTGGGTAGATTAAATCCTAGTTATTTAATAGAAAGAGAAAAGCTCCGTAAACCTTGGGCGAGTGTACAACCAGTAGCTCCAGGTGACTGAAGACCTGTAAGTTTAGGCGTAGAAGATAATCTTTAACAATGCTTGACAGCACCCAATCATTTAAAGCTTCTTGGGTGTAATTTCATGAGATACATTAAATTAAGAATATCTGCACCTCTGTTGTTTACCAGCTTTATGCTATGAGACGGATTTTAAAAATACCACCTTGTTTGGTTTTATTCTCATACTCCTTTTGAAACACAGACTCACAGAATGGTTGAGTCAATGGTTGGTCATCTGGTCCAACAGCCCCTGCTCGAGCAGGGCCATGTGCAGCCGGTTGCCCAGGGTCATGGCCAGGCAGTTTTCTGAGTTTCTCCAAGGAGGGAGACTCCATAGCTTCTCTGGAAAACTCATGTCAGTGCTCGGTCATTCTCCCAGTAAAGAGTTTTCTGATGTTTAGAGGAAACCTCCTGTTGCCATCTGTGCCCATTGCCTCCTGTCCTGTCACTGGGCACCACTGAGAAGATCCTGGCTCTGCCCTCTTTGCACCCTCCTCTTGGCTATTTTTATACATTAGTGAGATCCCCTCCCTGAGCCTCCTGTTCTCCAGGCGGAACAGTCCAGCGCTCTCAGCCTGTCCTCACATGTAAGATGCTCCAGTCCCTTAATCATCTTCATGGCTCTGTGTTAGACGCTCCCCAGTATGCCCACGTCTCTCTTGTAGTGAGTAGCCCAGAGCTGTACACAGTACTCCGGGTATGGCCTCAGCAGTGCTGAGCAGAGGGGAAGGATCACCTGAATCACCTCCCTTGACCTGGGGGCAATACTTTGTCTAATGCAGCCCAGGATGCCATTAGTCTTCTGTGCAGCAAGGGCAGATTGCTGGCTCACGTTCAACTTGGTGTCCACCTGGACCCCCAGGTCCTTTTCTGCAAAGCTACTTTCCAGCTGAGTGGCCCCCAACTTATGTTGGTGCCTGGAGCTGTTCCTCCCACGGTGTGGGACTTTGCACTTCCCCTTGTTGAACATTTGTGTGCCCATTTCTCCAGCCTGTTGAAGTCCCTCTGGATGGCAGCACGACCCTCTGGTATATCAGCCACTCCTCCCACTTTGCTGTCATCAGCAAAGCTGCTGAGGGCATACTCTACCCCGTCATCCAGATCATTGATGAAGATATTAAACAGGACTGGACCAGTATTGACCCCTGAGATAGATCACTAGTTACTGGCCTCCAACTAGACTTTGTGCCACTGATCACCATGCTCCGGGCCTGGCTATTCAGGCAGTTTTCAACTCAACTCACTGTCTCGTTATCCAACCCATACATCAAGAGCTTATCTACAGCTTGTCCCATGACAGGATCTTATGGAAGACTGTGTCAAAGGCCTTACTGAAGGAAGTCCAGGTAGACCATATCCACTGCTCTCCCCTCATCTACCAGGCCAATCATTTCTTCATAGAAGTTTATCAAGCTCGTCAAGCATGACTTCCCCTTGATGAAACCATGCTGACTACTGCTGATCAAATTTTTGTCTATAATGTGCCTGGAAAGGGTTTCCAGGATTTGCTGCTCCATCACCTTCCCAGGGATTGCAGTGAGGTTGACTGGCCTGTGATTCCCCGAGTGCTCCCTCTTGCCCTTCTTGAAGATGGGAAGGATATTTGCTTTCCTCCAGTCTTTGGACACTTCTCCCAGTTGCCACAGTTGATCAAAGGTTATTGAGAGTGGTCTTGCAATGACATCTGCCACCTCCGTCTGCACTCATGGGTGCATCCCATCAGAGCCCATGTCCAGTTTCCTTAAGTATTCCCAGACCTGATCCTCCTCCACCAAGGGTACATCTTCCTTGCTCCAACCTTACCCCCTGGTCTGTGGGACCTGTGATTCCTGCAAGCTGATCTTGCTAGTAAAGACTGAGGCAAAGGCGGAATTCAGTACCTCAGCCTTTTCCATGTCTGTGTAACCAGGTTCCCCATCTCGTTGAGCAATGGGCCCACATTTTTCCCCAGTCTTCCATTTGTCACCTGTGTACTGATAGAATCATAGAATCATAGAATTGTCAAGGTTGGAAAAGCCCCTTAAGGTCATCGAGTCCAACCGTTAACCCATCACTGCCAAGTCCATCTATACCATGCCCTCAAGCACCGCATCTCTCCGTTCTTTAAACACCTTTAGGGATGGAGATTCAACCCGTTCCCTGGGCAGCCTGTTCCAGTGCCTGACCACCCTTTCAGTGAAGAAGTTTTTCCTAATATCTAACCTAAACCTCCCCTGGCGCAGCTTGAGGCCATTTCCTCTCGTTCTATCACTTGTTACTAGGGAGAAGAGACCGACCCCCACCTCGCTACAACCTCCTTTCAGGGAGTTGTAGAGAGCAATAAGGTCTCCCCTCAGCCTCCTCTTCCCCAGACTAAACACCCCAGCTCCCTCAGCCGCTCCTCATAAGGCTTGTGCTCTAGGCCCTTCACCAACTTCATTGCCCTCCTCTGGACACGCTCCAGCACCTCGGTGTCCTGCTTGTAGTGAGGGGCCCAGAACTGAACACAGTACTCAAGGTGCGGCCTCACCAGTGCTGAGTACAGGGGCACGATCACCTCCCTGGTCCTGCTGGCCACACTATTCTTGATACAGGCCAGGATGCCGTTGGCCCTCTTGGCCACCTGAGCACACTGCCGGCTCATGTTCAGCCAGCTGTCAACCAAAGAAGTCCTTCTTGTTGTCTTTGACATCCCTGGTAAGATTTAGTTGCAGTTGTGCTTTAGCTTTCCTAACTTCATCCCTGGATGCTCAGAAATTGTTTCTGTGTTCCTCCCAGGTTACCCATCCTTGCTTCCACCCTGTGTATATTTCATTTTGTGTCTGAGTTTGTCTAGGAGCTCCGTGTTCACCCATGCAGGCCTCCTCACATTTTTTTCAAACTCTGTTGAGCTTGGAGGAGGTGATTCTTCAATATGAACCAGCTTTTTTGAGCTCCATTTTCATTGAGGGCCTTATCCCACAGGACTTTTCGAAGCAGATCTTTGAGGAGGCCAAAGTCTGATCTCCTGAAGTCCAGGGTTGTGAGCTTGCTTTTCACCCTTCTCCCTGCCCTCAAGAGCCTGAACTCCACCATCTCATGGTCACTGCAGCCAAAGCTGCCCTTGAGATTCACATTCCCAGCAAGCTCCTGCTTTTTGGTGAGTATGAGGTCCAGAACGGCACCACTCCTCATTGGCTGCTCTATCACCTGGAAGAGGAAGTTATCATTAGTGCACTCCAGGAACCTCCTGGAATGCTTGAAATGCTGATAAAAGTGGTATCTACTCCAGATATTCCTTTCTCCTTGTCAAAACCGGGGCAGTATTCCCATTACTTCACGATTTATGAGTGAGCTTTGTACCAGCCCTTCTTAAGGAGCTTCACTTGTTCCTGACGCCATTACTTTGCTTATAATAACTGTACTAATTAACTGTCTTTTTATTCTTATCATATTGGCATTTCCAAATAAGTAAAAACTATAAAAATACATTAGTGTGCAATTCATATAATTTATTGAACAAAGAATAGAAATTAATTTCTACACAGCTGTTCTAACATTATCTGTTCTCCCTAGGAATAGGTGACTGCACAATCAGTATAAAAATGAATTAATGACAAAAGAAACTATATTTTACACATTATATGTGCGTTTGTATAAAATATGAATACAATGGGATGTGGATTTCATCATATTATATAAAAGGGGCTGTGTATAACCTGAATTTGACTTTATCATAACATTAGTATTCCACTACATCTTGTTGAGGGTTTTTTTACGCTTCATATTGATATATCAGAAGGTGTTGTAGGCTGCTGACTTTTCTACAGAATTAATCTTAACTTTGATCCCTTTTATCATACTGTGCAGGAGTTCTGAAGAAAGCTAGTGGGGAGCTTTTAATAGGAGAAACTAGAGCAAATGAAACCAGTGTGCTTCCTGAACAGTTACTTCAGGTAGAAGAGGTGAGTATGAAAAGAGTCTTGCACTTTGTAGGGGATTTTCTTTTGTCTGTGTCTCCAGTGTGGTCTGTTGCCATGTTCATTATAAACACCTCTTGCCATATTTCATTATTTAGCAACTGCCATTAATTTTAGGTGCAGAATCTCAGTTAAGATGGTTTAAAAATCTTACAGCATCCATGAAGAAGTGGTGGTTATTTAAGATTTAATAACAGAACAGATTTAACATTAAAAGTCTAAGATACCTCATAACAAAACAGTAAAAAACTGCTGAAATACAGCAGCTTTCTTCAGTATTAAATACATTCTCAAATAGTGCAGAATCTTAAAAAAATCTGTTAAGTTCTTTGCATTTCATCATAATGATGCTTCCTGTAGAGATAAATACTTGCACGATGTCCAGTTTCTTTTATGCCAACAACCTACTGCGTAGTAAATATTATGCTTTGTAGAATGCATGTACAAGATTAAGTTTTAGTCTGCCTTCCATTTACTACTAAACAAAGTTTTATTGTTGAGTGGAATTTAATTTCCTAATAGCTCCATGTTAATGCTGAAATGACATTTGAAAAAGTGCTTTGAATGCGTTTGTGAGACTTTTAGATTATGAAGAACTATATTTTGAGAAGATTGAGCTTTATTTGACCCAAGATAAAAAAAAAACAAACAACAATTTAAAAAGAGGAAGTGCAAAAATGGGTGTCCATGCAGGCTCTCTCTGTGCTCACTGGAGCTGAGTGTTGGGAGTGGGGAAAGGGAAGGGAAGCAGGAGGCAACTTCTAAACTGGAGTAAGGCGGAAGGGCTCCACTTCGTAGCGCTACATTTTCTTCTGATTTATAGCTGCAACTTGTTGGGCATCCTTCTCTTTTCTCCTATTATGCCTTCAGAGTGGAGATCTTTAATGTACATCTTATTTCATTAAAATATTTCTCTTACAGTGGTGCAATTGTCAGTTGGCCCCTTCGGGTAAGGTTTAAGTCTGCTGAATGTCATATGAGCAATGCTAAGAAAGATTAGTGAAAGAGTAATGATGTCCTACTGTGTCTTCTTCTCGCAACTGTTACGCTTCAGATAACTTCAGCAGTCTCTGTGTATAGAAGGCAAGGAACTGATGTAAACCATAGTAAAAGCCAACATAAGCTAAAATCTAGAAATCTCTATTTAAACATTTCAATCTTTGCTAAGTCCGGCTCTAGAGAAGCGAAATCCAGTGTGAGTGTGTTAAAACCACCTGCTCTAAATGTTTTCGATTAATATTCATGGTTAGTAGCTCCCAGGTGCTAGCTTGCAGTGAAAATTATTGCAGAGCATCCATTGCTGGGTTACTTGTTAAACTATTGAAAATGGTTATAAATGTATTTGACTTTGTTAAATAGATTTCATTAAAGATTCTAAGGAATGTAAAGATAAAGCATGGCTTTTAAAAAGCAGGGTTGTTTAAGTGGTGTTTTTTATAAATTTATTTCTTAAAAATTCAATGACAAATTTACGATTGTTATGCATGTTCATTTTTGTTGACTGTATATACCACTTTTAATGTGATGTCAAAGCTAGCAGACTATATATTAAGTTAATAACATTAATTTCAAGAGATGATGGTGCCCTTTAATTATGGATGTTCATTTAAGTTTCAGACAATAACAATAATAACACTGAATAATTAATTTGGAGTGATTTAATATAAATATGTGTTTCAGCCCGTTTTACTGAATTTTGGCTGGAGAAATGCATTTAAAGACCTGTCATCTTCTGTGGCTCACTGTATAACAATAGCAATTGAGGATTTTTCAACTAAAATTCTTCAACATGAGCAGAAAGAAGAGTTTTCAGCTGCAGGCTATGCAATGAGTCTTGTAAACAACCAGCAAATGAGGGAGTCCTGCGGAGCAGTCCAACAGGAGGAGCAACCAAAACGAATTGCTAAGGCAGGTTTCAAAAGATCTAAAGTTTCAGGGGAGACAGAATGCCAAGGCTGTGTGCCATCTACACTTTGAAGTACTTACAGTACCATTATTATTCTCTATCTTATATACATCAAATTAAGAAGAAAGTGAGAGGCATTACAATGCGAGACTGAACAGAGCTTTATACAATAGCCCATAGTCTATACTTGAAAGAATTAACTTTTAAACTTCACTGGCGTTATTTTTTTCATTCAGAAAGTTCTAAAACGTTCTGATTAGTATCTGCTCTGTTACCAGGTTGTTGGATGGGAAAATGCTGAAAGCTTTGAAGCATAGCTATAAAGGGATTTCCTGTATTCATGTCCTTAGACATGCCATTTAACTAATCAGCATAACCAATAATATGGCCAAATTAGAGTCCTTTGATTTGGCTGAAAGGTCATTTATGACAATTAATTAAATTGTTTTTCTCAGGAACATGTGTTTGGAAGTTTTTCCATTTAGGAAGCTTTGCAACTGTTGTAACAAATTTGGAATGCTGTTAGTGAGTGTTTGCTTGAAATAACAGATAAGCTTTGGGGAGATAATTTTAGGGAGATCAGTGTATGAATTAACTAAAAGATGACAAGTTTGTTTTCAAATTCAGTATTAAGAAATGTGTCTGTATATTTTTCAAGATAAGTTAGTATACAACATTATTTACAAGGACTTAACATTATGCTTTGAATGTACATCTAATGAAAACATAAACAAAATGAAGGCATTACTGCGTAAGATGTTTTGTGTTTTTTTTTTTTTTCCAAAATACATTTTATGCAGTTTTAAAGCAAGAAGGAATGAAATAATAATGCATTTACTGTAGATAAACGTTTCTGCCCTGTATAACAGAATGAAAAGTTTGTAAAGCTGATTTAATATATTTATGTTTTATGCCAATTTCATTATTCAAGCATCTGACCCTAGTGTGTCTAAATTAAACAGTGCTGTCAGAATACAAATAACTTGATGCTACGTTTATTTCTCTCAGTTTTGTTCTGACATCATGGAAGAACTTGACACATTGCTTCCATTGGCTCTGGCATGCAGGGATGATTCTCTTCAGGAAATTAGAGCAAACTTTGTAGAGGCCTGCAGCAAAGTGGCAACAGCTGTCCTGGCAAGACTAGAGGAGAAAAGCAAAGACGTCCCCTCCAAGGCTCCTCTGCAAGACTTGTATGCTGCTCTTTCCACAGCAATATATGTCTTTCAGCATTTTACAATGTATAGCAATTTAATGAGAGAAACGAGCAAAAAGTGAGTCCCTTTTACTTATCATGATTTAATTCAAACATAAATAATATAGGGCTTCATTCCATTTTGTTGATACAGCACGGTGATAGTTTTCCAAATTGCATCATATTTTTTGGCACATGCACTGCGTGTAGTATTTATAGGAAGACCTGAATCAAAGCTATTGATAATCTAAACCAGCCGTTAGAAAACTAATCATTGATGTTTAAGATCTTCATGTGATTTGCAGATCAATATTTTTTATTTATTAAGCCTCAGTAAATAACATTGTCCAGTGAACTGAATGTAGTCTACTCTTATATAAAGGGAGGGCTAAGGCCTTAATTTCTTTTTCTGACCTTCATAATAGCTGAATTTTCATAAAACCTGATTTAGCACATAGCAATCGTGGAGGACAGCATAAATATACATTTCTGTGCTTTTTCCTTACAGTGTCCATATTCAGAAATATGAACAAATACATCCAATGTAGTTTTAGAATTTACTTTTCATTGCATGCAGAATAAAAAGTAGAGAAGATGTGAAGCAGTAGTGTAAAATCTTAAGACAGTGTTTGACCTGGAGGGCAATATAACTACATTTGCTGTACTTTTAGGAGATTTTGGCTTAAGATACTAGGAATCTTTTTATTGGTCCATGTGGTTTTGGCCATATGTAATTTAAAAGTCCTGTTGGAAGGAACACCTGAACTAGCACAATTTTGAAGGAATGTATGATTTCTAAGGGGTCGTATGCACTGTTGAGCTACTTTCCCCCTGATGTTTTCCTCTCCTGCATAAGGTCTATTTTTGTCAATAGGAAGTCTGAGACAAACTGTTGTTCAAAAATTCTACTTATGTGTATTATGACAGAGTTTTAGTACATACCTACCAAAGATAATGTCTAGAGTCCATGTTTATGTTTTATCACACTCAGTGCTGATGAAGTTATGCTTCAACCTATAATCTCCCAATAACTGAATGAAAAAAGTACTTTTATCTCGGAAAATAGGATGAAGTAATACATTTCTCAGTGACTTGGTTAAATGAGAATTTAAAGAAGAGCAGATATATTTAAAGAACTTGTGAAACAAAGACCAGATATTTTTCAAAAGTGAATGGTAGGTTCAGGCTCCAGGACTGAGAGGAAATGAATGATTGATACCTAATAATCAGAACCATTTGCAGTACTGGGGATTGTTACCTCCTACTGCACAGCCTTTCAATCTTTGCCTCTTTGATCATTCTCTCTGAACAGACCCCTGTTCCTACTGCCGCTCCAACAATATCAGGAATTCATCAACGTTCTCCAGTTTCAAGTTACGAACTACTGCGTCACAGTTTGTGCTACAAGCATTTTACAGGATGCTGAGAGCCACCACTGGGATGACTACAAAGCTTTTTATGAGGTGTGAGGTTAAGTTTACTGTGCCTTCCTTTTACAAAATGTGTTTCACTGGTTGCCAGCTCCCTGACTAATTAGAAGCATAAGATCAGAATTATTTTTACATAAAGATTATTGGGATTTCCTATTTTAAAATATCTATTATTGCAGGCAAATGTCTCTGCAGAAATGATGTAGGAAAACGTAGCCTTCTAAAGCTGAGATAAATCATTACCATAGTGTTTGTGTCATTTGCTTAATAAAATATTGTGTGTCAGGTTCAAGAGATTTATATAGAACTCAGTAAAGAAGACACTGTAATTTTAACTCTTCTTAGATAAATAGTGACATATGAAAATGAAAGACAGCTATTTATTTTTCTCCTGGAAATTTTTTATCTGATTCTTTGTTTTTAATTTTCAAATGGTTCTCCGTTTTACCTTTTCTGAGTGAAGGATGTGACAAAGGTCAATATAGTTACCTTCAGCATTCAACAATATATTTCTGACATAACTAGTGAGATTTCACCTGCATTTTGTAGTCACAAATCTGCTCTTAATTTATAATCCTAACGATTCTGTGAAAAAACCTAAGGATCAAGTGAATTATTGTATTTTTGACTGACATATACCATTTGAAATTATTTTAACTTGATTTCAGGATGAAGTGAAAGTGTTATACGTTTTTTATCAAGATCTGAGATGTCCTGGAGACAAAGTCCCACGCTTCCTCATGTTGTTTGCTGTGTGAGAGAATTAAGATGTTTTTATTAAGCATTTTCTAGAATTCTTACATGAGAGAAAACTCCATGGGATATATATATTCTACAGATGTAATGTGAAATCTTCTGAGTCAATGACAAAAGTCTGTACTGGACAGGTGATTCAGGCTTTAATATGAGGAATACTGTGGAAATGCGCATCCCTCAAAGACAATAAGCATTTTACGTCTATTTGAATGTGAGCCCAGATGCCCTGGGTTAATAAGAAAGTAAGAAATCTAGTGCCTTTTGGCAACTGATAAATCATGATATGATATGAAGATATGATCTTCAGATACGGTCTTCACTGTCTGTAGTCCATATAGTGCTCTGTCCTCTTTATTAGTGACCCAATAACTATTCAGCATGGAGGAAACCTAATTGTCAGAAATAGCTGTCTCAAGAAGAGAGAGTATGGATTAGCTAAACAATTTTATTATTGCTGATCAAAACTGATGTGTGTAGGAAGGGATGAAGAAAGTTGGTATCTCAGCTCTGCACACTTGCAGGGCTTGAGGTGGGAAGTATGTCATTTTACATCATCACTCTGCTCTTTTTACGGTGCCGCGGGCCATGGCCCAAGGATGGGCAATGATTGGCTCAGGGTGCCTTCAGCAGGCGGGATGCTGAGCAGCTGCTACTTCCACTGAGCTCCCGTAGACATCCCAAACGGAAGAGGTTGGCTTAAGACCGGTTACTTGTTACAGGTGCAGCATCCTGCTGAAGCTCCTTCCGAGGTCTAAGCTTGGCAGGGAGTGTGAGGCTCTCCCTCTTAAGTCATACAGATCCTGCTGAGCTCAGAAAACAAGAGTAGCTTGGAGCCAGGCACCCGAAGACCTTACCAGTCATCAAGAGCAGATCCCAGTATGAGCTCTTCCTCTCTCAATGGGAGCACACTCTTGTGCTTGGGCGAGTCAGTGGCTCACAGCCCTTGCTGCATTGTCAGTGGGATCCAGTGCTGTAAACAGCATCACGATCTTGCGTCTTTAAGGGGAAGCTGTGCTTGGCTCTGTGCTTCTGCTCATCTCCTGAGTAGCCTACCTCTCGAATCTGGTTTTGGTCAGGACCCTCACTGCCCTTTCCCTTTCATACCCCAGTTTTGAGTAGTACATGCAACTGTAAAAGATTCAGTCCTCATTTGCAATTCCTGAATGGAATTTCTTAAAAGAAGATTATACATTCCCTTGTGCTCTTGCAAAATAAGCAAAACATTGCCTGTCCTTTGGTTTTGTGAGCATGACTGTGAGGGAAGGAAAGAGCAAGAAACCTTTCTTGCCTCATTCTTGTATTGCATGCTTAATTACAAACTAAATGGCAGTTCTACGCTTCAGGGATCACGTGAAGTTACTCTCTTCTTTTTCCCTAATAATATAGCGCATTCAAGTAGTATTAGAAAGAATGTGCAATAGCCTTCCTTTCCATTCCCACTAATGACATATTGACTAATAAAACTGCCTAACTTACTTGGTGTGTAAGTCATCCTGCAAGAAGGCAAAATCCCTGAAAGACAAAAGGAAAGCAGGAAGGGGTAGGGGACAGTGTCTGTGTTTGATTACACAGAGCTGCAGATTCCACATCCATTTTATTTGTTTGTACAATGGTAACATCCAAGGAGAACAAGATTGGTAGCAAATGGTTATTACGTTCTTTAAAAGAAAGCATTACTTCTTTTCTACGTTGTTAAGAGTAATGTATTTTTAAGTATTTCTGAGCTTTCATAACTAATTTCAGTACTTGCTCACTCATCCTCCCTCCGACATGCACCTAATGCAATAGTGCTAACCGCAATGAAAAGAAATGCCACGTGACCCATTACGATTAAAGGGTAAAGACAAAGGTTATAATCACTGTGAGATCACAGAAAGTTTTTAATATCTTTTGGGGAAGTTTAGCAGAGTTTTCATGAGATACAAGTATCGATTCTGTGATAACGTGAGATCCGAGCTGAGGTCTAAGAGCGCGGTTCCCATTCAGCATCTAAGCTGCCAGGGAGTGAAGCTCTCTGGGCTTCTCGCTGGTGCAGTGCGCTGAGCGCCCACCGTGCCACTTTCGAGTGGAGCTTTTAGTGTTGCGGACATCTGGTCTAGCTTTGGGGACTTATGTCTTCTAATAGTCAAGGAGTAAAGAATTGTTCAAAGATAATATTGAGTGGCTTATGTAATAAAGCGCAGCTGCTTGTTTCCTGATATATAATCTAAATAAAAGCTCACATCTGTTTGTGTTATACGAAGCCTGCAAAAATAGCAGCTGTTTACCGGTAGAATTGTTTAGAAATGGCAACAAATAGAAAAACAGGTCAGAAAAGGGGAATGAATCTCATTTAAATCTGCAGTGAAACTGTTGCTTCTGCCATGGAGTTACAGTGTTAAATAAGGGGAATTATTCAATTTACTGCTTCGAATTAAATAAAACAGAGAAAATTAAGCAATTTGTGTTCATAGTTACATAGTTAAAAAGTAAAACTCGCTAATATTTCATTACTTTAAAAAATAAACATTAGAAAGTAAATTTAGAATTATATTCCTGCTAAGTTTATTCTATAACAAGTGACATTTTTTTGCAAAGAAAGCAAAACGTTAGTAATATGTCTGTAAGTTAGGGTTAGTTGTTTTTTTTTTCCCCGATAAGTTCTACTGGAATGAATCTCAAGAATAATCTTGAGATGCTAATACATCTAAGAAACCCAGGCTTACAGAAATGTATTAATGTTTGAGTTATGCAAAGTTAGGAAGTTATTAGTTCAGTTATTAAGTAAACTTGTAATTTGTCATTATGCAGTTTTAGTATATTATGCAACAATACGGTAATTTTATCTCATATAAGGAAAAAAAAGAAATTAATTGTTTCATTATGTCCATTCTGGTTAATATAACACTATCCTATTTTACCTGTATAGAAACACTTATCAAGTACTTGATTGTTCAAAATACCAGAGTGGTTGGTTTTGCTTTGCCAGTTGAAATATTGCTAAAACAGTTCCAACATGTCCGTTGTTGTATATATGAAGGAAATTAGGCATATAGTCTTCTTTTGAAACTTACCTGTATTAGATTTTTTGCGTCTGCATTTTTGAAACTTGGAAAATTGTATATCTTAATGATTTGGTTTTCTTTTTTTTATCTAAATGATCTTTTAGAGTTGCCTGTACCAATCATAAATTTAATGACTAGAGCAGTGGTCACAAGTTTGGTGCTTTTGTTCTTTGTCATAATTCAACACTTTTTAACAAAAAATACACTTCAAGCATTATGGCAGAGAAATACCGAATAATGACAACTTCCAATAATCTGCTAATGTGATATGTTTAAAAATAAACCAGCTTTTTTGGGTTTATTGTTATTAGAGAATGTGTATCAAACTCTTACAGTATTTTAAAGATCATGAGGTTGTTCTGTATTTCTGATGAAGCTAAAATATGAACACATTCTTAAAATATTTCTCAACTCCATTGGAATGTGGGAAGTGAAGATGCAAGTCTTTGTTCTGATACAGCTTCATCACAATGCTATTTTCTGAGTAGGTATTAGGCCAAATATTTAAATGTGAGTTGAACGATGTATTTCTTAGAGGTATTATGGAGTAACCACTGTGATTTTGGCTTCTCTGTATTTATCTCTGAGTCTCACTGGAGTGGTTCTGTAGAGGCAATGAAATAATACCAGTGCTGATTCCTTTCCAGAAAATGTTTTATTTCAGTAAGTTACCATTATAAGATGAAAAGGAACTTACTAAAGAACTCTGGACATCTCTTATTATCAGTTTAATTGTTCAGTTGTTATTTGTTTCTGCTGTTATTGCATATCCATTACATATAACCAAAGTTCCATCATCACGGTTATGTGTGGCAATTATGAATCTGGGAAAATATATATATTGACGTAATTTAAATAATTATTTTCTTTTGAGGACAGAGAAACTTATATTAAATTCATCTGACTATTCCAGTGAGTAGAAAATACTGTATATATTTTTAAACTAGATGTATAACACTATGGGGTTTGAGAACACATTAATTAAGGATATAAGAGGTCAAATGCTGCAGTTTGATTTTGTGGCAGAACTCTAGTTTTGTAACTGAAATGGAACATGTGTTTCCTTGCTAATAAAGATGTTTCACATCTTGTCAAGGACCATGTTTGGTCATGATGTGCCTGAAACTCTTCAGCTATTTCCTTTCAGATTGAATTAATTAGACCTACAGGAACTAAATTGACATTTTGGAAGGTGTATTTTCATTATTTAATGTGTGGTGGTTTTGCTAGGGGGAAAGATGCTCATTCTCTGTCCAGATGTGGCATTACTTCTGCTGCGCTCTTCATCATGATCTATGGACTATTCTACCACCCAAGATAGCCCAGGAGTTTCTTACAGATGTACTAGAGCAATCTTTGGCTATGCTGTCCTCCAGATATTGCCAGGCCTGCCCCAGCTACAAGAGAACACCACAAATCAGGTAATGGTTGCATACTGAATGCACGCTTTTAATGGTTAAAATCAGTAAATCTTAGTTTTCTATTATGCCCTGCTGTGATTCAAAATTAAATGTTAGTGAACATAGCAGAGGGGATAGATACAATTTATGTATTTTGATGTTCATTTTATTTCAATATATTTTGTATATTTAAGTAAATTTTGTAGTCATATACTAAACCAGGCAGAATCAAGAAATCCTCTTGCCCAGGGAAGTGGTGGAGTCACCATCCCTGGAGGTGTTCAAAGAACATGTAAACGTGGCACTTTGGGACATGGTTTAGTAGGCGTGGTGGTGGTGTTGGGTTGACTGTTGGACTTGATGATCTTAGAGGTCTTTTCCAACCGTAATGATGCTATGATTCTATGAAAGACCGCTTTTGAATTCTCAGTGAAAGTGTTCTGTAAACTGCTTGATTGGTTTCAAAGCCTCATGATAAACAGTGCATTGAAAATTGATGGTGCAAACGAAAATGCGGGCAGAATTGACAGCATCAGGATTGGAAATCAAGCCAGTGATTCCTGGAGAAGACTCCATGCGTTCCAACAGAATTTGGGTTTTCATAGGGCTTTTCAAATGAAAGATCTATGAGGTCACATCAGAAGATTTGCCAGAATTAAGCCAGTGGTGCAGAAGGAGAGAGAAGGAGGAGGCTATTCCTTCTCCTGTCATTTTAGTAAATATGAAGCTGAAAGTGATATAGTCCATGGTGGCTGGTTAAAAACTTAAGAACTTGCCATTTGTAGGAGATGAGAGACACTCAGCAGAGATATATTCTGGGAGCTAAGAGTATATGCTATCATCATCAATTTCATTATTAATAAAAGTGTCATGAAAGCTTAAGTAACTTGCACAAATTCAAATTCTTGGAATAGGTGAGAAAAACTGCAAAGTTTTATTCTACCTATCAAAATACCTGTTCATATACTCAGTTCCTATACTAATTTACCTTTGGGTACAGAGACATTTCCCGGAATCTTTCCTGGAAATTTCCTGGGGAAAAAGCCATGCTCTGAAATATGAAGAATATGTATTGATACAGTATTTCTTAAATGTTGTATTAGTCAATTTTATATGGATTTTCCTCAAAATACTGAACAAGAAAGAATTTTTTACATTGTTATTTTGTAGAGAAGCTGCCGTATTTAATTATGTGATTCCGAATTTGTCACTAAGTGAACTGAAGTATCCAGTCATGAACAAATAAAAAAAAAAAAAAAAAAGAAAAAAATAATATAATTCAATATATTTTTATTACAAAGGTTTTATATGTTTTTTCTATAATACTGTGCTTAGCAGGGCAGGGTGTCTTTTCTCCCAATGGTTCTTGAAGTGTCAGAGATCTGATCTGTAATATAGACAAATGTCTGTTCATGTGTGTTTGGCTAGATTTTGCAAACATAAGATGATCCTTAAAAATGCAGTTGATTGGCTCTTAGGTACTTAGGTACTTTTTTCAGTCCAACTTCATGCCTGCCATATATTTTGTGTAACCCACCTAACGTTTCCTATCTGTTGTATGTCAGCATAGTCTTGTGAGAGTAAGTTGTTGTAGTTTGGGTTCTTGCTATTGTTTAGGCCAATGACCCATAATGCTCTGCCAGCCAGTATCATCAGGCAGCAGATTGCTGACTCAGAATTGCTTCACATCATAATATGTTGCCTCACAGTTAAAGTTTTGCAAATCGAAAATTTAGTTCACTTGTCATTACTTTTTTGCCCCTGCAGGATTTTGAAATAGTATGTACCTTCTGATCATACTTTATCATAAAGAAAACTAAATTTTATTTTATTTAGTTGTAGTTTAGAAGGTAAGTTGTTCTTGTCTAGTGGGATTGTCCTTTCGAAGAGGAAACTTCTATATTTCTTACGTCTTCTTTTGACTAGTTTCAGTAACAACTTTTTGGTGGAAGCACTGAATTTTTACAGTGTAGTGGATTCAGAATTCCTACACCTCTGATGGAAGGTGAAATTTGAAGTCCATGCTATGATTTAGATATTTTATGTTGCCAGAGAAAAGCTCTATGTAACTGAAATTGGTGATAGTGAATTAGTGAGTCTTAAGTAATGTTAGTTTCATGATTTTTCCCCTACAGAATTGATATTGCAGCAATTTTGATGTCCACTGAAGATATGCTCTGGTCAGTTTGCAGCTCTGTAGAGGAGTTTCTGAATCGACATGAAGAGAGAGACCTCAAGATCTGTAAAATACATAGCCACTGCAACAGTCTGCTCTCTGTGCTGGCTATTTTAACTTCACCATTGAAGAATTTGTATGAGTGAGTATGAAAGAAACATTCAATTTGACATGAAATTGGTTCTTGAACTTACATGGATAAATCTACAAGGTGAATAATTGTGTTGAAATACAAATGCAATGTGTAGTGTCTACACATTTTGGGAACTTTTGACTGTTTTGCCACTTGGTCTTGAGTTTATCTTTACAATCTTATCTAAAGCCCAATTATATCTGCTGTGATTTTATTAGCTTCAGATCAAATTCCTATACTGTACTTTTTTTCTTTTTTTTGGTCTGGTGATAATGTAGACCATAGTAAATGTCTGGTTTGATATCCTCTGTAACACAAACAAAATTATTTCATTAACAATTACCCTCCAAAATTCGCAAATTACAGTTTTGCAAATCAGTCAGAACACATTTTGTTAGAAACACATTCTTATCAGTCTAAAAACACTACTACAAAGCCTTTGGTAAGGTTTTCAAGGACTTAGTCACTCATACAATTAAAAGACATTTCTTCTTGCTAGCTCAGATTTATCTGCCTTCAGCTTTCAGGTAAATTAGAATGTTCTGCTATCAGCCCATAAAAATTATGCAAGTACAGATGAAATGATCATCTGGTGACGTGACCAGTATGCTTCAAGAAATATTAAATATAGTTTAAAAAAGAAAGAGTATAGAATGCCCATCTTTATGAAATTATGTCTTCGCAAGTCACAACTGTAAACAAAGGACACGTTACTTGCACTGAAATCGGGTCTGAGTCTTCCAGTGGTTTTGATGCTAAAAAATCTGCTGTAAATTTGGTGTAAGAGACAATACAAAGTGAGATCAGAAATTAAAAAACCAACAAAACCCACAAGTAAGAAAGTCAAATCCCATTCAACTGGCTTTTATTTTGTTATTCTAAATGGGAATATTTGAGGTAATACTAATGGTACAAAGGAGAGGGTGGAGACCTCCTGCATTTAAGCTTGTTTAAATATTTTTTTGTCATGTGTGGGCTCATTGTAATGTTTGTGGGCTCTGAGGAACATGCAAAAGTGGATTGTAACATTGTCTGATCTTGTACAATGCAGGCTCATGAAAAAGTAGAAATTAAGACGGTGACTCATGAACAGATTAGGTAGTCCTACTGTGGCAATAGTAATGGAAGCAAGAATGGACATTGTACCGTTGATTTTGACATTCCACCTTTGCTTTCTGAAAACCCTTAGAGTGATGGAGGAAAATAAATATGTAGTATAGTATGTTCCTTTTAGCTGTTCTAGTCCTCTCCATAAATCCATGTTTTTTTACAGATTTATCTATACGTGGAATGATAAAAAGTGTGTGTGAACTTGAGAACTAACTGAGTTTCAGAACAAAGTGCCAATGGGGAGAGTGAGGCAGCATATTTTGTATTTTCTGTAAAATACTACAGATTAACAATTTGGTCATATAGGTTACATATTTAGGCATATAAATTTCAGTATTCTACTTTGTTTTTCTAGACATGAAAAACTTGACATGTGCAGGATATAGCAGCTCATTTAATTTACTACAAAGTACTCTGCAAATCATAGCCAAAATCTGGCAGCTTTGTTTAAGAATACAAAAAATGTCATATTTCGTTATATAGTTAGAAAAACAATATTAACAATAAAAAACATTGTTAGATAGATGATGCATGTTTTTGTGTAAGTAAAAAGGGATACTTTTTATGAATTCTGTGTTTGGAACTTCTGTTTTCAAAACCTGTGAGACTCCCTTATCGAAACAGTTCTTTTATATTGTATGTTTCATTACAGCTGATATTTTTCAGGTAATCTAACCCAGTATCTAGAATACAAGCAAAAAGTAGATTTAACAAATTTACTTCTTGAGTGACTATAACTAGTTGGCAACACTATCACATACTGAATTTTATGTTGAATACCTAGGTCCGTTATTTACTGAGTTATGCCTAGTTCATCATGTTAAGAATCTATCAATAACAAATTTAGAAGTTATGCATGATTTTAAAGGAATACTAATCCTTCATCAGTTCTTTTTACCATTACAGCTGTATAATCAAAATTTCCATCTGTTAGCTTGGCTCTACATCTTTAAAAACTTCAGTAAAATTAACTGGAAGTGAAATAAAGATTTTTCTTTTAAAGCTGTCATGCTCCCTTTTGGTACTGGAAGATTTCCCTGCAGGGGATAGGTTTAAATTAATCTTTAGACTGCTCAGGAAAGTTTTGTGTAATCATATGAGCGGTGATGACAGAACATTGTTTTCCAGGAGTTGTCTAATAATAGGACTGGCTCATTTCCAACTTACTAGAGATGCTGTATTAGCTATTGCTTCCAGGGAATTAAAATTATTCAGGATTCTTTATTATGTTGTTGAAATGCAACAAAATAGTAGAGGTGCTGAAAAATTAATAATATCCTTAACTTAAAATTATTCTGCCATATCCTTTCTCCTTCCTAATTCTGTGATCAAACATTTTGCTTTCTGCTATCACTTAATTTCTTCTCTGTATGACAGGGGTACTTAGACCTACTCCTAAATTGACATATGAATTTTAGGTCATCAGTTTTTAATAATGTTTTTCTAGTGCAAATTTTCCTCCATCCTTCTCTGGCCTTCCTGAAGTAACTTTGGCTTGACAGAACTGTTGGTTGGAAAGGACTGCTGTAGGTCATCTGGTCCAACCTCCTACTCAAAGCAGGACAACCACCAAGAGTAGTAGGACATGGCTGTGTTAGCTGACCCCTGTAAAGCTCCAGGAACCAAGATTTTACAATGTCTCTGGGAAACCTGTTCTACAGCTGCACTGCCTTAGTGAAAAGTATTGCCTAGTGTGAACCATCAAGGCTGCTCTTTATGGATGTTGCCCCGTGCTGTATCGCACCAGCTCCCCCCCCGCCCCAGAGTAAAGTTTGTCTCTGTTTTTTCTTTATAATTACTCTTTGGGTAATTGTAGGCTGCCATTAGGTGACGCAACTCTTTAGTCACCTCTTCATCTGAGTAAAGGAGCCTAGATCACTCAACCTCCTGTCTAGTCCTTTCCAGTTTCTTCACATCCTCCTGGAGGTTTGGGCACAACAGCTGGCCAAAATATTCTAGGTAAGGCCTAACTGTTGCCAAATAAAGGAAGCAAATCACTTTTAGTGAAGTCTTTAGTTTGCCTGCCCTACTCCTAGTGCAACGCAGTGTGTGTGTTGTGTTCAATACCATACTGGCCATAAGCTCCAGGCTGGGGTTGGGTAGGGTTGGTACTTAGACAGTCAGTTCCCAGCCTAGATTATTATAGTTCTGTTGCTCTTGACCTCGGGGAACTTTGTGAGTTTCTTTTGGCCCAGTCATCGATGACTTGGCACTCTACTGTTTGTTGTGTTAACTACTGTGCCCACTTCCCCCAGTTTAGTGTCACCTGCAAATGTCCTAAATGTGTGTTCTGTCTGTCCACCTTTGTCCAGGTTGTTGAGGAAGCTGCTCAACTCCAGAATGTGCCCCCCAAAACTGCCAGGTTGCTATTTCTTGTCAGGCG
>KL284224.1:0-13730 GCA_000699545.1 Podiceps cristatus
GTGACCTAATTTTTGAGGTAGCTATTCTCCTAAATGGTACCATTCAGAATTTGAGGAACTCCCCATCTTTATTTTCCTAATATTAGCCAATTCATCCACCCTTTGTTTCCAGTTTGTGTCTGGTTTATTATCCTTGGTGTAGGCCTTCACCCATCTTGAATGGAGTTTTCCTGGCTATTTTTAGTAATAATTGTCAATCCTGAGTTCTCCAAACTGGAGATCTGTTCAGTTCCCAATTTAGGGATTCCCATTGACAGAGCCTGATTGCATGGCATCAGCCCACGCAGCATAGGAATCTACATATATAGCTTTTGCTCCATTTTCTGCAGCTAGAACAACTGCTCTTAATTCTCCTACCTATGCGCTACCTTCGCCTCCCTCTATTACTCGTTTGCTGGCGGCAATTTCTAACGCAGCAGCCTTGTACTGCCATTTACCATTTAACCTTTTTTTGCTGAGGCATCGGTGAACCAAATATCTTCTGGCGGTGTTCCCTCCACGAGACGGGGTGCATCCAAAATAGGTGAGGGTTTAAAAGGTTGCTGTAATGCTAATGGATCTGCATTTATAGGCATCTGTAATTTGGAAACTTTAGCACGTCCTCCGGTTAATCCCATTCCCCCTGCAGTTCCCATCAAGCAGACGTACCATTTTCTGATTGTAGGTTTTTGTGCAACTCCTTCTGGGGGAGCAGCCCCATTTAGGATTGCTTCTAATAAACTAAATGGACCTCTCGTTTGCATGAGCCATTCTTGGTGTATTTTTTCAACTTGCTTCACTGCTCAGACTAAAGACAAAAGTCCTTTTTCCCCACTCAGAGTATCTCTGATCTGTCTCTTTAAATGCAGTTGGGCTGAACATTAGAGGTCTTTTTGGTCCGCCTTGGCCAGTTTGAAATAGGCTACAGTAAGTACTGTGTTTGGCAAAACCCCATTCTGCTATAATAGGTTCATGGGGGCATACTGACCTCAGGGATCGATATATTCTTAATTCCTGTGTTGGAGTTTTGACTGCCTCTTTATGTTCTGAGTTCCAGTTCCACGGTTTTCCCTTTTGTGAGTACAGCAGGTGAGCAATGATAGAAAATCCAGGTACATGTTTAGTCTGATATGCTAAAGTGCCCATAAACTGTTGCAATTCTTTGTGGGACTGAGGCATTTGTAACTTCTATTTTTCTTAAGGTATCTGGAGTGATTACTGCACTACCTGCTATCCACCAGGTACCCAAAAACTTTACTACTTTCCTCAGTCCCTGACACTTTTCCGGTGGGATTTCAACTTCTGCTTTATGCAGTGCTTGCCATGCTGCTGCTGCTGCTTCCCATGCCTCTTCAGGGGAATTTCCTCTGATTAGAGTATCACCTATATATCCATACAACTTCACATTCTAAGGAAGTGGGACTGTGTTAAAAGTTCAGCAAGTGCATTGTGAGCAATTGCAGGTGAATGTTTATATCCCTGTGGGAGTCTGTTAAAGGTATATTGTATACCTTCCCAGGCAAATTTCTCTTTATCCTCCTCCTGCAAGGGAACCATAAAAAACCATATCATTTACGTCTAGCGCTGCCATCCACGGGTGTGCAGCTGCTTGTAGTGTGGCTGTTAAAGTTGCAGTATTAGGCACCGCAGCCATCAGTGGGGCTGTGCTGGCATTTAATCACTGGTAATCAATTGTCAGTCGCCATCTTCCATCTGTTTTTTTAACCGGCCAAACTGGTGAATGATACAGGGAGCGGGTCCTGGAAATGATCTGTCATTTTTTCCCAATCAGCTATAACTTCAGAGATTTGATTTTGTGCCACTGAAGAGAGTGGATACTGTGGTATGTTAGTGACCTTTGCACCAGGGAGGGCAGGCGCTGCACAGAGTACACATATTGTAGCCCTCCTGTATCTGTCAGGGGTAGGGTCAATATTTGAGCCAAAGGACCACACGCTGCCATGTGGCAGGTGCCAGGTTCGGCCATTCAAAACATTAAAATCTACAATATTTTCAATATTTTCATGGTGATCCTTTATTACAAAGTGAGTAGTCAACATGCACTTTTCACCCGGGGGTCATAAATTAACTTTTGCAACTTGGCATACAGCACTTGCTCCATTTACTCTGGTGATCTTAACTCTTTGCTGTCCAGGTCAAATATCCAGCTTCTCAGCATTTTGTTGTGTTACTATTGAAATTTGTGCTCCCTTATCTATCAGAAATGTTATTAATTGTTGTTTAGGACCATCTGGGATCAAAATATATGAGCCATTATTATTTATCCATTGATAGGATTCAAATTACCAGACAGGCAGGCCCAGTTGCTGTCCTGGTGTTCCTTGGTCTTTAACCTTGAATTTAGAGGTTGGAAAGGGTTATTACTCCCTCTCGGAGCCAGTGATGGTATCTGAGTGTTTGGAATATTTTCTCCTTGGTCATGTCTTCAGAATGCCTCAATTAGACCTTGGATAATGCCGGCAGGCTGCTTCTGGATTGCAGCTCTGGGAAGGTCTAACATTAATGCCCAATTATATATTTCTATCCGCCTCAGGCCCCTAGGTTCACAATCAAGCTTTGGTTCCTGAGAATTATTTTGAGGTGACTGTTTATATTGTTGGTTCTGTCAGATAGATCACCCCATCCCATTTCTTGCCCATGATACATGATGTCATGCATTAACGTTGCCCAGCTGGGGAGATCTCTGTGCACTACGGCTTCTTCCTGATCATCATCAATGTTTCTTATGGCCACTAAGGCATTGAGATATGTGTGCCTCTTAATTTCATCTCATTTTGCAATGAGGTTGTGTTTGAGTCCAGCAGGGGCTCCGTTAACTAACGGCTTTAGCATATCATGATCCACAATTGCCAACACGGGAATAGTAAGAGGGCTGCACTCACGCATGGCCTGGATACAGGCAGCTTTTGCAATAGCTGTGTAAAACTCTAAGGATCTAAAAGGTATTATTAGGGTTTCTCCTCTTTCTAGTATATCCATTCCACCAGCCCAGTATGCCACTGAACTTGTTATCGAGTGGAGATTGTCTCAGAGCTCGGGGGCAGCATTTAAAGAGACACTAGGAACCCAAAACCCATTGGATTCGTTGCTGTTTAGCAAAATTCTCTCTCCCTTAGTTAGACATACTCTCCACAAATACTGTTTCCATTTTGCCTGGCTTGCGACCATAGCATTCTTGTAGATTAGCCATTTGGATTGGATCAAATGGGGTCATTTCTTCATTACAATCTCTTGCTCCACCCCAAAGTCCGGTAGTTTCTTCTGTTTTAATAATGTGTCTAGCTACATACAGGAGGGAATTTGGACGAGATAAAGATTCATCTTTTCCTGATTCGTTACCATCAGGGTTACTCCATATGCTCCCATCCCAGGGACACAGTTTCCTAATTTGTACAATGTCAAGGTGGTTAGGAGCTTGTGTAAGCATCATCTCAAACTTTTCTACCAGTTTTCATTTTTTTTTCCTTTTCTTCTTCTAATTGTTTTTGCAGTTGTCTAATTTCTAAAGACACCATTAATTCATCTGCCCTTTTGCCTTCTATTTCTTCTTTAAAGTCCCATTCCTTTCTCTTACTGTTCTGTTTGTATTGGCAACAGCCTCTGGGCAGGAACCTAGCATCTTGCAAATAACTCCTTTTCCTTTATCATTTTTCCTTTACCAGTATTTCCTCTGGCTACCTTTAGCTGTTCTTCCACAGATTCCCAATCATGCCAATTATCACAAGCCCATTCTTCTGGGAATTTGGGACTTGGACTCACTCCATGCTTTTTAAGTAATCAGTGATATAACTTGCCATCCTGACAACTATGCCAATTTGTCACGAATGAATTTT
Organism: Podiceps cristatus; assembly: GCA_000699545.1. Classification (NCBI taxonomy): domain Eukaryota; kingdom Metazoa; phylum Chordata; class Aves; order Podicipediformes; family Podicipedidae; genus Podiceps; species Podiceps cristatus. The sequence continues at coordinate 3,834 of KL284224.1, forward strand.
TGTCACATTTGAGTGGCTTTACACAACGTGATTTAGCAGTAGTCTAGAATTTACTTACGCCCTTACAGAAAAATCACAGAATTAGATTGTGATAGTTGATAACACTCAATTCTTAGTTGATTAACAGGGTGATTCAACAAAATTTGTTCTAATCAAGCAACGACTTAAAGATTCAAAAATGGCAAGGTTCACTCTATTACTACATGGAAGGAGTCTGTCAGGGAAAATCAAGACAGAATGGGCTTCACAGAATAAAAGGACACAAAAGGGGTAAGGAGGACCCTCCTGTTGAGTCACGAGGTTTGGAAAGGACCCCCCCATGCTTTCTAAACTCCCTCAGAGGGGAGTCCAGGGGCAGCTGGATGCAATCCTAGTCCCCGACTTGGTCAAAAGTTCATGTCTAGAGGATTATATGTGTATGGCAGTGGTCTGCTGTTGAGTCATGAGGTTTGGAAAGGACCCCCTTGCTTTCTGAACTCCCTCAGAGGGGAGTCTAGGAGCGGCTGGATCCAGTTCTAGTCTCAGACATGGTCAATAATTCATCTAAGGTTCGGTCACAGTTTAAGGTAAATCACAAGATTGTTAGAAACACTTAATCATTGACCAATTCAACATTTAGCAAGTGATCGAATTAATTCACACAGACACAATATTCATATAAATGTACAAAAGGTATACCTGTTTAAAATTCCCCTTGACTTCAGTGAAATAATCACGTTGAATGCTCTGGCATTTCTCAACGGGCGAGGGTTGAGCCTCAAGGAGTAAGGGGTTTCAGCCCAGGTCCCGACGTTGGCTTTCGCTAACGGTCCCCTGGATTTCGCAAACTCGAGAGTTGCGAGCTCTGAGAGGCGTTCCACTCAGAGGGAGATGCCCACTGAGGGAGAAAACCCACCTCAGCCATGCAAGAGTTCCTGATACAAACAAGGGATGCTTCACTGCTCAGCTCATTGCACAAGGCCAAGGCCAGGTAATCAAGAGTTCTTGGTACAAGTGGTCCAGGGAAAGGAAAAGTGTGTGTGTGGGATGCAGCACCACGCAGGTGAGCTCTGTAGAATGCAAACAAGATTAGAATTGCAGTTGCAGGAGAGCCAGGATAAATTCGAGAGTGGCAAGGTGAACTACTTGAAAAGGACTAGAAATAACTGGTTACTCTTCTTTCAGCGCCCAATGAAAGAAGTCACACTATGAAGTATTAGAAGACTGAGGTAACTTTAGAGAGCTGACTGAGAACAGGAAAAGCAATGCATACCAATTAAAAAAAAAAATTACTGCCATAGATCAGAGAGCTAGAGAACAGAGCAGTAGTTCTTCCAAGGTAGTATGTTAATGTTACCATAATTTATCACATAACCCAAACACAATGCACAATTTAACTGCAAGTTACAAAGTGCATCTTGCTATTTGACTTTTGCAACAGATCTGACTTTAAAAAAAAAAGCTTCCATCTCCCCATTCTTTCAAAAGAGACAAGATATGTGCTCACAATACACGTCTTCATGTTTTCACAACTACCTATCTATCTGATAATGAAGTACCCTACTTCATCTAGAACAGGTAACCCAATTTCACAGCCATATTTTTTTTTTCATAAAATTACTTTTGAAATGACTAGGCTGTCAATAACAAAGGCAGTTCTTTTTCTTTTCTGTAACAACAGAATTGGAACTAGGTGGGAACACAAATTGCTCCTACTTAGTAGCAAGAATCAGGTACTAATTTCAATCATCCAGATTAAAAGGCTTACGAGTATGAATTCTCTCATCCATATGCTCCCTCTTGCTCTTCATCACATTATCAGTTTTGAAGCTTCTATATTCTTCTAAAAGCATGCTTGATTCAATACTGGAGCAACTTCACCTATCTTTTGTTGCTTCACAGCATCTAAAAAGGCTTAGAATCCACTCTCTGTATAACAAACATTTATTCAGAAACAAGTAATACATTAACTTCTCCAATCCCTAATGTTTCCTCCCCCTCCCCCCATATTTTTTTTTTATTAAAACACGGGTGTTTGATGGGCAATCTAAAAAAAAGGAGAACAATAGCTGTCATCGGTCCCGTCCCCTACAAACATCTGTTGTTCACATGAAACACCTTACCAATAACGGTGGTGTACGCTTCCAAACCAAAGAGAGTACTCCAGAAAAACAACTCCTGCCAAGCCCTCAGTTATTTCCACGGCTAAAAGGGATACAGTGAGATAGAGGAATGGTTTGCACCAGCTAGACAGAGCGAAGAGTTAATACAGAACAGGAAAGCAAAAGAAACATAGGGTTGACCAAGAAATGGAATCTGGACCTGGAACAGTTACAGAGAGTTCATTAAAGTTCAGCAGAGCTGAACATAATGGATGAGGTTAGTTTCGTAGCTAGAAGGATCAAGTTCAAACCCCAACCAGAATCTGGACATGGCTCTTAGTTGTCTTCTCTTCTAACACAATTTGAACAAATACAAACCAAGTGGAGCTACTGGGACTTCCAATATCTATGGCAATAACGCTGTATGAACAAAAGAAGTACTGGAAGTGCCACCCAGTGGCCGGTCGCAGATGCTCACTGGCCCAGGGTACATCCTTGCTGCTCTGCATGGGACCTGCTTAATGCTTCTCTCCTATGTGTTCCTTACAGTGTGCCAACAGCTCTCCTCTCCAAAACCTCTCCCTGAAGCCACGGGGTGCATCTCCAAATCCACACATGTGAGCAGTGTGCCTGCACAGCAGCCAAACATTGTCCAAATGACACCTCTCAAAGCAGTGAGTTCTCAGGCGCAAGAAAAGGCTGCTTCCTACATATCAGCATGTGAAAAAGGCCCCAGCTCCTTCCTTTTTATAGGAGACTTAAAAAAAAAAATGTCCCTGCATGAACAGGAGGATGCAATACAGTCTAATAGGAGTGAAACCCTTGGACTTCCTCTAGGTCTGAACACAAGACTGGTCCTTAATTTTCAGTCCAGAAAGAAGAGAGCAACTGAGCCTGACCCTAGCTAATATATTCACTGTACAAATGCCAGAGCCTTTTTTTTGCCCCTCCCCCCCGCCCCCGCATTACCAGGGTTGAAGCATCCCTCCCATAGCACAACGGGTGGTGCACTTGTGCATATGTCCTTTCTGCCCGATGCACCCATTGGCTGGTATACACAGCGGGAAGCTCAGTTTTTCACACTTCTCAATGTCACAGCTGCTGAGCAGAAAAGTGTCCAACAGCCAGAGCGAAGCAGTAAGCTACCGAATGCATACAAGTCAAAGATGCAAGACGGTGCTTCCTGTATGGAGCTACACACGACTCCATACCCAGCACAGCAATTTCAGAGACAACGTGGTGTTCTTGCCTGTTGATAATCAAGGGGAAGCACCTTTTACTTAAAGGTCAGTCAGAAGAAAAGAGAAGGAGATCACCACTCCTCCCCTCAAAGTCTATGTGCACTTTTAATGACCACTAGGAGCTTTGGACTAAAGGAGGGAGTTACATGGTATATGCTTGGTAATACATTACTGGCAGAAGAGGGAGGTTATTCTTTTGGAAAAAAATCATGGAAGAAAACTCCAACTATGAAAACAGAAAGTACACACACAAGAGGAAACACTACTGTACAGTAAGGTAGCGATCATAGAAAACAAAAAAATTTCAGGGCAGGCAAATGCAAATAACATCTGCACTCCTGCACTTTTCTCATTCCCCAACTTAAATGCATTTTCCAGTCCACTGCTTCTCCCCCTTCTCAGAGTTTAATTTTGAATTCTGTGGGCTGCACAGAGGCAGAGACCCCTGAGGATTTGAAGAGTGCCTTCAAGATAGTGTCAGGGTCCACCTCAGCCGGGGGATTTGAGGAAGCACTTGCATTTGACCGGCGCGGCTCCCCTTCCTTCTTCACTGAGGGAGTATCACTCAATCGGCTGGAGAATTTAAAAAAGCAGTATTTAATCTCTCATTATGAAATAAAATTTAATACTATGTCTGCATTTACTGTTCTTGGTGTTTCCCCCTTCCCAATATTAGAGATAAAGGCTTTAAATATACTTTCCTCACAAGAAAACTTCCTCATCAAAACTTGTTTTGACCCTCAAGACTGGGAACACTACAGAGTCCAGCTAAATTGCACTCAGCTCAACATAGAGTGCCACACAGAAGAAGAGGAGGAGAATACTCATGGGACAATGATTAGCCAACAGTTTTCCTCCCCTCAGGTTCTCCTTAAACAAGGACCTGCAAACATGTTTGTTCCCCTCCCTGCCAAAGGACACTTACAGCAATATAGGTTGGTCTGAGGTGATAACATTCCCATTCATGTGAAGATTGCATTTCATCGGTTGACCTAAACAAAAACACAATTAAAAAGTCCTTATATCGGAATCATGATAAGGCAAGACCCAGAAATATTACACATCAGTGCAAGCAATAGAGTTCCACATGCTTGGGGAACATGAGAAAGAACAGCTGATACAGCTTTTGTTGGAAAATCACAGCAACAGAAGAGCCACTGAGGCACTGAGTACAATATGATGAATCACACTAATTAAGAAGTTACATATAGGTACAAAATCCTTAGCAGAGACACAAAAGAATCTCCCATTCTCAGCTGTCTGCTCCTCATCTGACATTTGCAACATGTTGCTCATCTAGAGAAAGAAAAAGCACCTATTTCCAGCTAAAAATTAACAGCTAATTTCAGCCTATAACAACATTGGATGTGACCCAGATTAACAATTGCATTGTTCAAAGTTTATGAAGAAGCTGATATCAATTGTTTTACAGGTCCAATTCAAAACATCTCTGACTACACCTTGAGACTTTTGCAAGTAATAGTTGTACTTTTACTTTGCAAATAGATATCCTATGAGAGCACATAAAGCCTTTCTTAGGATCATCTATCTGTTGGCACTGGATTAGAAACAAATTTCATCTGGAAGATAGACTAGCAGAATCACTGGAACCCTGCATCTAGCTTTGAGCATTCTGAAAGGGTTGTTGGTTTTTTTTGGGGGGGTGGGGTGTGTGTGTTGGTGTTGTGGGTTTGTTTGCGTTTTGGTGGGGGTTTTTTATTTTTTTTTTTAAGTTTCACTTAAATAAACTGTGCATATATTCAGCTAGTTACATAGGAGCATATTACATTGTCTAGCTCAAACTGATTTTCTGATATTTCCTCTCTCTTGATAGCATATGAGCATCTGAGATACTTTTAAACTCTCTGCTGAGGTGGAAAAGTCTTTGTTGATTTATCTATTCTAAATGCAATTCTGGCCTCAAACTTACCGTCTAAGCATCTGTTGTTGTATTTCTTATATGCTGTGATAGCATCTTCTTTCTTCACAAATACTACCTCAGCCACTCCAGGGTGCACCAGCCGGGCTCGCTTCAGAGCGCCACACACACAGAATAACTCCTGAGGGGAGAGAGTTAGTCATTCAACCAAAGACACAGTTTCCTAACTGCGCCACCCCTCCTGCTTAGTAAACACATGGCAGAATCTGGACACTTCCCGCTTGCCTTATTGTGTTTGCTAAGGTATGAGTGAGTACTTGGCAGCAGCAATACAAGTTGCACAAAGCTCCATACTACTAACCAACACAAGCAAAAAGTTGAAGGCTAGTACTCTATACTGTTTGTCACACATGAAGACCAGGCTCATTCTCAGCCAGCAGAGAATGGAAGTGCCTAGATAATTTGGATGGGGGTGTAAGTTAGAGGAGAACATCAACCATCATTTAACATGAACTCTAAGTGATGCCAGGTACCTCAGTTCACCACAGAGATGGGATTTTGTCCCACTGTCTTAAGCACATACTTTTTAAAAGAAGAACAAAAACCTTAAACCCCAAAAAATCAGGAACTTGAAGTTTTTTCAAGGAAAGCAAACCCACATCATACCCCTCTTCACTGCATCAAAAGAGGTAGGATAAGGGAAGGAAGCTTCACTCATCCACAGTTCAGTAGTAAGAAACACTCACAACAATGTCTTCCTCTGTGACTCGAGGATGCAGATTGTTTACGGTCATCTTTGTGCCTTCCAAAGGACTGAATGCCAGCTGCCAACACAAACAAATGCATCACATCAAAAGGTCAGAAACAGAGCAGGCAAGACAGCAAAGCAGAAAAAGCATTTTTTTAAAAAAAAGTCACTAAAGGGATGGCTGGGAAAGTTTGTACACACGTGTACAAAGGAGAGAGCTACAGCTAGTAATGGGGAGTGTCAATGCTTACAGAAGCCCAGCTCATCTGATGGTGAAAAGGAGCCCCTTTTCCATGCTAATTTCTCTCTGAAGTAAATTTTTTCTTTCATTCCCAAGTACAACACTAACTTAATGTGCATACATACACAGTACTCTCTGGTCACACCCACGCTTTTAAATACACATCAGTGCTGCACTCTGCACCAGCCAGCAAACCCCAAAATATGGCTCAAGCCCCTCCAGAGCATGCTGAACTCAACACACCTGGGAATATTCAGTGGGTTACCTGTACCCAACATCGGGTAGTCTGGCAAAGCAATTCCAGACAGGTTGTCTACAAATTGCCTGAGAGATCTTGTGTGGACAGCAAGGAGCAAGAATTCAGTTTTTCTCCTTGCTATCAGGAGCAGATAGAAGACAACATAAGTAAGCAGTAGTGTTAAACGCTATTCTAGGGATATGGAAGCCACCAAGGAGGTTCCAAACAACAACTGCCACCTCCCTGTAACATGAATTCCTCCAGGACCGTGTGCTCCCACACTAGATAGAAAAGTTGAGAGAAGCACGATGCACTGAGAATTCCTAGTCTCTCAATAAACACTGAAGAAAAAGACGTTGAGACAGGTTTCAGATTCTTGGGACATGTGTTGCAGTTATCAGAATAAGCTTGGAGTCCCAGAAGTAATGCTGGAAGGGCAGGCAGAAACGAGCTGCTCACGTATCTGATAACAGGAAGTTTCATCTGTTTCAGAGACTTCTATAAAGAGCATCTCCCACTGAGCTCACCTCAACAGGTGCTGGTTCTTTTGGAGGCTCCTCCTTTGTCACTAAGGTCCGGGACATGTTTGTCAAGGCCTTTGTCCGCATAGGAGAGGGAGGTGCAGGTGGAGCTGTGTACGTATCATTCTGGACCACTTTAGTCAGGGGAACAGTCTTGGACAGAGAGAATTTATTGCCACTCAGCCCAGTCTAAAGGAAGAAAGAATAAAATATCTCTGAAAGCTGCAGGCTACAAAAGTCATCCCTTTTTCAAGCACCAACAGCAGGAGAGCAGTACTAGCGTGCAGTAAGAACTGCTTGTCCTTCCTGGTGTCAAAACCACTCCAGTGCTGGAGACTTTCAGCTTTGAGACAAAAATCAACTAAAGTTTCTGGACATGTGTTTCTCCCAAAAGAGTACTCACTGATGAGTATTTTTCGGTTTCATATTCTTAAGTGAACTTTACAAATGTGATTTGAATTTGAAAAGCTCCTTTCATCCAAAGATTTTCAAGCACTTTGCAAGGGTACACAAAGTTTGCTCATTAACAGTAAGACTGAGCTGCTCTAGTACAAACAGCAATACTTCTTCAAAAACACCAAGCTAGGGCACACAAAGCCAAACTAAAAATTGTGCTTGATAGCTGCTGTCAAGACTGGAAAGAACACATTTACTCCTGGGAAAAAACAAACATCATCCCCCCTCAAAAAAAAAACCAAACAAACAAAAACCACAAAACCCCCCCACGAAACCCTAAACAACCCCACACAAAGCCATAAGGCTGTTTTTAAGGATCGCAAATAGCCAGGAGCTCTATTCTAAATACCCACGTGAGAAAAAAGAAAATGGGATAATCATTGCACTAGACTGTATGATGGTAAAACCACATGAATTTGTTTTTTCAGAACCACATAATAATTTAGGGCAAACCTGTGTTCAATCCCCATGTCTGAAACAGGTTTAACTTCAAAGACACATCAGGTTGACTCAGGGCCTCATCCAGTTAAACTGAATATCTGAGAATGGTGATTTCACAACCTCTCTGGGTCCCTGTGCCAGAGGGCTGACCAATACCCTGAGAACTGCACACCACCACAACCCATTCCCATATCTAACTGGAATTTCTTTTGCTGCAACACATTTGCTGGTTCATCTTCTCCCTGTTCACTCCTGGAAAGGACCTGCGTTTTGCTTTCTCTATGACCACATATTAGGTGGTGAGAGAGAACGGACGGATCTCACTACAGTGGTCTCAGCCTTAAGAGACACTGCTCTCACCCTCTCTTCACACAGTGTGTGCTCCAGCCCCCAACCACCCTGTTGTACTAGTTCAGACTCTCAGTGTCTGTCTTGTAGCATGGAGCCCCAAAATAGGCACAGTACTCCAGGTGCAGTATCAAAATGCCAAACAGATGGGAATAATTATTTTCCTTGATTTGCTAGCAATGACGCTACTAATATACAATCTACAGTTGGCTTTCATTGCTGCAAGGACGCACTGCTAACTCATTCTTAGTATATCACCCAGCATGACTCCCAAGTTCTCTCCTACAAAGCCGCTTTCTAGCCAGTCAGTTCTCAGCTTAAATGGCAGAGGGTTATCCCATCCTAAGAGCGGGACCTCACATTTGTCTGTGTTGAAATTCCATCTTCTCCAGAGCATCAGTACTCCCCAACAAGCTGCCAACTAAGATTTTGCATGGCAAGAGATTTCCTGCTTTGATGTCCAGTCTCTAGAAGCAGCAGAAAGCTTCCCTTGCTTGCCTGCTCAAACAATTATGAGATAGGTTCAAAGCACTTCCCCAGCAAGAAGAAAGTCAAGAGCTAACATGCAGTAACCTGCCAGCAAGGGAGAAAGCACACATCCTGGCTGCAAAAGGCCTACAAAACCACAGCTGGCCTAAAAGAGACTCTGTCCCAAAAATAACACTAGAAGCACTGGCACAAAGGGAAGAAGGGTGGGGTGAAGAGCAAACATTTCAGGAGAAAGCATTGTTTACATACTTTAAAAGAACATAAGCCCTGTAAAGCCGCAGCCTTTGTCCACCCAATGTGAGCATGGCGTGGTGGGGACTGTTCAGATAATCCCTTACCGCGTTGTGCAGGAAACTGTTTGTGGTGGTGATTTTCATCTGTTTGCTAGTAAGGGGAGAGACACTTTCATCATCATCTTCCATGTCATACAGACCCTGAAGAGAACCAAGGCAATAGTTTACAAGCAGGCAGATTTAATCCAGACATCATTTCCAAAATAAGTAGTTTTCCCCTGCCTTCAGCCTTCTTCAGGTAACGTACATGACTACATTGGACTTTACTCCTGTCTTTGCAGCCTGGGGACATCGAGCTGAAGATACGCAAGTTCATTTCAACTATCAAACTTCTTTTCCAGAAAAGCCACAGTGAAGTTATTTCCCTACGTGTACTCCCCTAGACCTCATCAGGACTGAAGAAAACACATTACTGGAATAAAGCCTCAGTGTCTTACTTTTTAGCACCTTGCTACTTACCTTTACAGTTGAAGCCTATGCCTAGAATATTTTTTTTTTTTTTTTTAAATTAAGCAGATGCCTGCCAAATACATCTGAACCAACATTCCTTTTGAATAGCCTGCTTTCCTCAGCACAGCACATATCCGTCTGGCACTAGGAAACACTGCACTAGGAGGTTTACTGAATGAATAATTAATTTCCCAGTTCAACTTAGTGCTCATAGTCCTGCCTTAAAATACTAAGGCTAACCTCTATGCAAATGGACTCTAAATAACATTAAGAAAAAGTCTATACACATGTCACTCCCCAGAACATAAGAAGTCACAACTCAAAACAGATTCCCATTAACCCAGTAGAAAGGTGAAGAAAAAAATGAAGGATTATCAATGAGAGCTTACAAAATAAGTGTGCTGTCATAGTCAGCAAGATTCTGGTTTACAAACAGGAATGTTGTTCCAGTTGCAGAAATGCCGGGGGGGG
>JMFS01116647.1:0-38861 GCA_000699545.1 Podiceps cristatus
CGTCCAGAATAGAACACTTCCCCTTTCCCCGCCGTGCGCTACATAAATTTAAACTTTTCCATTATCGAGGCTCTCAAATGTTCTGAGAGAGGTTACAAAATGTGTTTACTTACAAATTTGGAAGTAGCGACAAGACGCAATGCAGTGAATTTGTCATCTGCTCATGACTAGCAGATGGTCCTCCTTCTTCGCAAGCAAACTGCGTGAGTCACGTCTTGCCTGGTTCCTAGAAGCGAACCCAGAAGCGCTCGGGCACCGGGGTGGACACTGGCGCCCATCGCGGATCGTGCCGCCTGCCCACACGGCGAATGGGCTCTCGCACTGGGCGGATTTCACTGCGCCTTTTGCGAAGGTTCGTTATTCCTCCTTCTTCCACGTTACATTAATTTGGGCGCCTCTCCCGTCTACAGAGACTGCTTCACAAGGATCTAGCAGTGCAAAGGAACTTTAAATGGGAACACATTACATTAGCATTTTACAGACGATCTGAAAGAGATAACTGTGAGTTATGCTTAAACGCACTCATTTTTTAGCGCTGGATGAAGCCAAACTGGGAAATGCAAAAAAGCCTTTTTGAGACCCCTTTGCTTGGAATCAGTGCTGCTGCAGACAGCGCTGTGAAAACCCAGTTCCCTGCACCAAGGCATAGCACTTTGTCAGTTGCTCTAAACTGCGCTGTTAGTCAGTAACAAAAACCCCCAAAAAACGACAAAAAAAAAACCCAACAAAACAACAACAAAATTAAAATTAAAATTAAAATAATGCAAGTCTACATCAGTTCAGGGGTCGGTGCACAGCTTGCAGGATTGGAGTTGCTTGTTCTGGTAAACAGATGATGCTTGATTTTACTGCAGGTATGTTAGAGAGTTGTTTTACAAGGACAAAGTCATCTAACACCCCGTTTTTCCTTCCCTCTCTGGTTCTTGAAGCAATTATTTGCCTAGCTATATTCATGTTGATTTCTTTTGTTAGTTTTTTCCTCAGTCATGACACATACCTTGTTTTGTCTTATCATGTAAAGCTGCACAGATGATTGGTTTTCATCTGTAGCTTTTTTTTTTCTTTTTTGGTTCATTCTTCACAACAGAACAAGAGGGAGCAAGTTTAAATGATACAAAAATGAGATTCTAAGAGTGATGGGGAAAATTCAGGGAAGATATCAACCTGAAAATGTTTTGAAATGCTTTTTTGCAAAGTGGCTAGGTTTCAAGTTGTCAAGTTCTCTTAAAACGAATTCATTTCCAAAGCTGTCACTTATTTATATGGCATAATACTTGTTGCTCTTTGCTAGATGCAAGAGTTCCACTCACTCACACCAGCGACGTAAGTTATGCGCTTCTGCCAGATGCTCACATGTTTGCACAATGTGAGACACTTGAATTGAGCTTGACTGTCTTTAGGTAGCAGAGTGCATGTGAATAATGTAAGGAAACAGTTCTGGTTTTCCTTGCTTTTCCTTTTCTTCTGAAACATTTTCTTGCCTTGCTTTCATAGAACAGCACTCCAGATCAAGTCACTTTTTCTTTTCATAGGTAGGAACAGACAAACAATCCTCTTGTTTCTGAAAGAAATGCTAAAATCCATGGAGGGCAGTGAGGAAACTCTCATTGATTTAATAATAAATCATAGCATGGCACCAGTAGCTGTGATTTGGAGTGCCAGGAGCTGGAACCAACCTGTGAGCACCATCACTACCTTCTGGCTTCCCACGGTGCTTTAGACTCTTGCCACAGCAGAAAGAAGGTGCTATGGATGAATGCTAAGATCTATTCCTGTGCTGCAGGAAGGAAGAGCTTGGAGGTGTGGAGGTGTGTCTCTGAAGTCAACAGAGCCACAGACTCACCCTGGATCTGCTGTCCTGCTCCAGCAAAATGGCCCCATACCTTTCAACTGGCTACAGAGGAAAGCACTGCCAACTCCAGCTCGTGGTTTTGCAGTCTCTACTACTAGTTTCTACTGGAAAATAAGAGTTTATGGGGACCAGAGGAGCCCTAGAAATGAAGTTGGGGTCTTTGGAGGCCCTTATTTGGGCTTCCCACCTCTGGCACGCGGGACTTGCTGGCCCCAGTGTGTCTCAGCCCCAGGCAGACCGCAGCCATAGGCCATCACTGCCATTTCTGCTGAAGCCTTCCCTTTCTGCTTCAGAGGTCAGATGCTGCCCTGGGAAACTGCCTCTCTGCGAGGAGATGGAGCTTGGGCTGATGTCTCTGCCTGAGCTTCTCATCAGTGGCCGTGAGGGTGCTTGCTGCTGAGTTGCCATTCAGCATGTGGGATTGAGAAAGGGAGGAAAACTGAGGCCGGGTTGTACTGGAAACATGAGGGAGTTGCTTTCAGTGGTGAATCATCTTCAGGTTCGGGAAGGGTGACTTTCATGGGAGCCTGTGGGGACTCCAGTGCATCTAACCACCAACAGGAGAGTCCTCTAAAGTATCAAGAGTAAGCTTGTCCTCGTGGTCCCTGACAAGAGCCTTCTCTCTCTTATTGCTGCCAATAAATCCAGGATTAGGAAGCTGACAGCTGCCTACATGCTCTGGAAGAGTACAGTGACCACACGCAAAATTTATAGCCTACAATGCTGCCATAGGTGGGGATATAAAATACTTTTGTGGGGATTTTAGGCTTGGCATTCCCCACAGATGTTGACAGTGACAAACCTATCCTGACACATTATCCCCCCACAGCCAGGCACACTGACAGGGAGGGCTGGCAGGCCACCGGGCTCCATGCCGCTGCAGAGACCCAGGGACGGACGCCACCCTGCGCTAAGTCCCAGGCGCTCTGGCAAGGTGCAGGTTACCTATGCATGACACATCTTGAGCCTGGCTTTTGCTCCACAGTCAGATCCATTTGCCTTGGGTCAATGCTGTGCTTCTTTTGCTCTGTCAAAGCCCAAAAGCCCTGGCTGGTTGCCCTTTTGAGCAAGCTCATTCACCATCTAGGACCCTTCCCTTAGGGCCTCAGCAGCTTACTGTGTAGATGGTCCTGCACAGACAGGCTCAGCTCTTAGCTAAACTTTCTCCACAGAGCCCTGCTTGCCTGAGGGACCCTACACAGTGCCTGTGAAACCAAGAGGAGGAAGAGGCCAACAGTGAGAGGCAGGGGTCACTCGGTGGCTGCTGTTGCACCCCCACCCCTGCTGCAGCATCCTCACTTGCTCACAAAACCTGGGAGTCCGCGGGAAAGCCCTACCGGCCCACATGCAGGTGCCACCAGGGACTCTGCTTGTAGACATGGACTAGTGTGGAAAACAAACACTGATTTCCTCCCGTACTTCCATTCATTGACATAACTCTGAGCTTTGCAGCTTTCAGGACCTCTACTCTGTGCATAAATCCCATGGGCAATGCAGCTCCTCTCCTCCCTGCTCCACATGCTATGTTGAAAAGTGAAGGAGTAGGAGAAATGGAAAGTGCAAGAATTCAACAGGAGCGAAACTGCAGGGATCTGTACAGAGGGAGCAGATGGGGAGCAGGACATGGGCTTTCTAAAACATGGACACCAGAACTGCGTGCCGGCTGCTGTCAGCGTTAGCCTGGTGGCTTGTCCCTTGCTGACGACATGGACTGCTTGCCACTGGTCACTTTTGTTTCACCAGGTTTGATGACCCCATGCTCATGCAGGGGAAGGAGGCAAGAAGGGACTTGGAAATATTTGTGAGAGGCCTGAGAAAGCTAATACGAAGTCTGTAGGAGGAAAATCAATTCAACAGAAATTGTGGATAAAAAGAGGTGACATAGTGAGCTCACACAGGCTTGCCTTTTATTTTTTTTTTTTTTTTGGTTTCTACAGTGTCTCAGATCCAGATCTCAAAATCTGAAGTAAAATCATAATTTGGGACGATGAAGTGGTAAAGGCACACCAGTCTCACTTGTGTCTTCATTGTTGCTGTTGGAAGTAGAGTATTAGAGCTGTGCAATTTAGATGCTGCAAAGGAGTGCTAGCCAGCCAGCAATGGGGTTTCACCTCTGAGCTGAAACTTTCTTGTAGCAGGAAAGTGTCTCATTGCTTTCAGTTCCCTTTTGAGTCTACGGGGATGAATACAAAATATGTTAATTCCTGAAAAAGAACTGCTGCATCTCCATTGGAGATGCTATGGGTAAATGGGAAGCTCTGAGACATGTGGTCTGCAACTCACAATGTGACTTTAAGTAAGATACCTGGGAAACTGTAAAATCAGCAGCCACTGGAAAACCCGTTGTCTCCGTGTTGGATATTTGGGAAAGGGCAGAAACCCAGCTTCAAAACCAACACAGCTACCTTGCTTCTAAGCTATTTAATCTAAAGCTAGTTCACTGAGAGCCACACAAGTGACTCACTGAAACCAGATAAGCCTATGGATGCAATATGAAAGAACTTGCTGTTAGATAACTATAATGAAAAATACAGATCTCCTGATTCTACTAACATATGACAGTAGTCAGTCCATATAGCTTCCCCATGCCCCAGCTTCACGCATAAAATTGGTATTAATCTATTTCAAAAAGACCTTGTCAAGATCAGCTTTTTCATGTTTAATGAGTCTTTTGTATATCTCAGGTGAAGAAAACACAATAAAAAGGCAAATCTTATCAGAAACAGAATTGTATTTCTTGATTTTCAGACCTATCTTAGCCTCAAGCAAGGGAGAAGTTTGTACAATACAGTTAATATGATTAACCATGACTGAAACCACATGTTTCCTAGACTGGAAGAACTGCTAAATCTCCAAATTTGGCCCAGTCATGTCACTGAAAGTGATACCATACACCTGAAGAAGATTGCTACACCCAAATGTTTATTTTTCCAACGATACTAGCTGACCTAGTTTTACCTATCAAGGGAGGTACATGCTGTTCCTATTCAAATGTCCTAAAACCATCTCAGATGAGTGAGTTGTCCTTCTTTCAAACCTGTTCAAAGTGAAGTTATGCTCTGGGTCCAGCCTGTCACGGAGCGGAGTTCAACACCTTGCGCTCCTCTTTCCAGCGAGATTTGCGTGCCTGTCTGAAACTCTGAAGAAAGACAACATCTCCCAACAAAAAAATCAAAGTGTTTGACTTTCTCTGAGAAGAAGATATGATAAGAACAGGAATGTCATCCCGGACACATAAGGGAGAACCGCTGGTCCCACTGCATGACAGCCCTGCTGCTGACAAGTCCTGCGGGAGGAAGGAGCATGAGTTCGTGGGACCAGCGCTCAGGACCAATCCAGCATCCACCACTGCGCTCCGACTGCCAAATAGGTACTTGCAGCTGAATCCAGCTCTTCCCAGTATCCAAAAAAGAGAACTGGAGTCTTACTAAAGAAAACCAAGCCTCTGGTTTCAGGGGATGTAAGACACACTTCTATTGTTAATTTGTGTGTTTGCCTTGCTGTGGACATCATCTAAAGCTGCATAGGAGGAATGTAGCTGGAGTTTTTTTCCCAAATTTTTATTATCTGGGGTAGATAGGTTCTGAAATAGATATGAAAGCCTGGAGGGGGCTGGAGGCTGTGCTTGAACCTTAACCCCACAAGTGTGCCTCCCAGTTGCTTGGGCTCTGGCTGCGCAACCTGACAAACTTAGCCTGGGGTTCCCAAATTGTCTCATAGAGCAGCACCGTGTGGTTAGCTCTAAGACACAGTGATATGGATCCATGAGGTCTGTAACTTCTTCCTCAATTTTCTGACTATTGATGTTTTCTAACAAGAAACCCAAACTGTGTCAAGGCAAGCGGGCAAAGAAAGGCCTTGCGAAAGAGAAGCGAAATGAGAGCTGATTCAAGCGTCTGTAATTAGCTAATGGCTGTGAACATTTATGAAACCTCCCAGCGGTGGTGGTGAAGTGCTGATTCCAGAGAAGCGGCCGCCCTCTTCCTTGATGTCTTTAATCCTTGCAGTCCCAGCTGCTGTGGCTTGAGCATTGGAAAACTCCACCCTCTTTCTGGCTTCTGATCAAAATCAATATTTCAGAGAGAAACGCAGAAGAGCAAAGGAGTTAAACAAAAGTTCAGATAAGCATAACAAATACTGGAAAGATGAGATCCTCCAAGCAGAGTGCTCTAGAAAGCACTCACGCTAATCTGGGCAAGGCTCTCATCAATTGCTGTGTGCAGAAAGAGCTATTCTTGGATTTACAAGGAGGTAAGGGATTTATATCCTCAGCTGTATGGAGTCATGCTATGAGATATCATTAAGTAAGAATAATTAAGATTTGAGCTTTCAGCGCACAAGATTTGTGTGTTTCCCTATGTTTCCAGTCCTTTCCAAAAAGACCTTTCCTAAGTAGTAGTCAGGATTTCTGTATCATTTAACTATATAATCCTTGCAAGTAATCTCTTTATGTTTATGAGATAAGTGGCTGTGTTGCTTTCCATTTGAGCATCTCTAGATGAGCTTGGTAATTAATACTTTTGTGCGATAACAAAATAAAATATTGAAGTGTATTTTAATTTGAACAGTTTAGTGGTGATCCACCAGTGTGGATTTAATTTACCTGGCACTACCTTGGCTCCAGTTAAGACAAACTACAAGAAAAATGATAGTAAAATCCAAGGTCACTTTGGGGTATTTGGTTTCATGGTTGCAATGGCAATATGAGAAGCTTGCACTAATATACCGAACTGAATTTTCAGAGTGTGGGAAGCAAGTGTGCAAAGGGTCTGATGATTAACTTTCTGGCACCAGTTGCTTTCCTGCGACACTGCAATCATTACTTCAGGCAAAAACAAATCGCTCCATGACGTTTTGTTGCTTCATCAGCAGAAAAAAACTGTTCAGCTCTATCTTCTGCCAAGCCTGATCCTTCTTTTCCTTTCTGTGCATATGGAGGGTCCCCAGGAGGCACACAGAGGGTCTGCAGCGGCATTGTGTAAGAGACCAGATGAAGGTGGGAGGAGTGCAAAGAGATCCCTCGTGCCCAGCTGAGGTTATTGCAATGGACAGGAGCCCAGGGACAGCCCATTTTATTGAAGCATTTGAGATCTACTGAGGTGTTTAGTTTTGCGGAGCAACAAATCTTTTTTTTTTTTCTTTTTCATTTTCAGAGCCCCAGTCTTGATCTTTTGTAAAATTGAGTGTTATTCAGATCTGGACCACAGCCTATCACTGCTAATTCTGGTACAGAATTTAACTTTCTCTCCAGAGGGAAGGGTTTAAATTCAATGCTTTTACTTAAAAGCAACACAGATCGTTTATTGAGTGACCCAGTGTCAGAGATCCAAGGAAGCTTGAATGGATAAAATTAAAAATGAGGTTCAGGACCTAAAGAGACTGGCTGACTCCTAGTAGGTAAAGCCAAGTTAGAACATGGAAGCTACCACAGTGACAGTGGGACCAAACTTGATTGAGATCCTGCAACTTCTATCTATTCCTACCCACCTTTTAACCCAATAATGACTGGGCTGACACTCATTTAGTTGATATTATTGCTACAAAACCTGTTACCCTGTTAACAGAATCATTGTCGTACACTTCATGTTGAGGTTTCTAAATTAGGAAGACATCATCATTAATGGGAATGATTTATACAAAGGCACTTATTGATGATCTAGGAGAACATAGAACTTCTTTCCTGAAGAGCAACATCAAAGAGATCATGTTAAAAAGGAGAAATAATATCACTGTTGTGAGATAACTGTTTTTAAGTTTGGTTGCTTTACTACCATACCTTGAGGAAGGCAACTCATGCTAATGTAGTTCCACTAAATTCTAATTCCCCACTGCAGTTTGCAGAGCTTTGCTGCTGACTATAATGGGACAGGAGTTTACATTGGCCTGTTAATGAGCTGAATATTTGCATGTACTTGAGTGTAATAACTCACGATCGGGCTAGGATGTGCTCTGTTGCTGGCGCGCTGGGTGCTGCTCGGCTAAGCTCTCTTGCTGGCTGTGCTCGCAAGCTCTGCCTCACCAGGCATAGCAGAAGCTTGTGAGCTTGTGTCTTATTTGAGATCATGGGTTACTCTGCTAATGTTCTCCATGGCACCTGGCAGGGTGAGCCTACCTCCCCTGTAAGCAAACAACAGAGACTAACGTTGCGCTTGGGAGCATGAAGACTATTGGCCTGAAAGGTGCAAAGACTTGGCGTGGCCCAGGGAGTAGGGGGCAGAAGAAAGACCCGCTGTGGGAACACAGACGTGGCACAGTGAAACAGGCAAGGTGGTGCTGAGCAGTCCTGGAGGTCCAGGAAGCTACAGAAATGGGAAGCTGCAGGAGGAAAAGGGAGGGACAAATACTCGCTTTAAGCAGATCACAGAATCACAGACTGGTGGGGGTTGGAAGAGACCTCTGGAGATCATCTAGTCCAACCCCCCTGCTAGAGCAGGGTCGCCCAGAGCAAGTTGCACAGAAATGTGTCCAGGAGGGTTTTGAATATCTCCAGAGAAGAAGACTCCACCATCTCTCTGTGCAGCCCTTTCCAGGGCTCTGTCACCCTCATGGTAAAGATGTTTTTCCTCATATTCAGATGGATCTTCCTGTGCTCCAGTTTGTGCCCATTGCCCCTTGTCCTGTTGCTGGTGCTGATGAAGGTGCTGAAGCAGATTGTCCTTTACCTGAGCAATTTCATGCCAAGGCTCTACCCCAGCTATGCATCTTAGAGTGTGCTACGTAAAGATAACTACACATTTTTCCAAAAAGTGCTGTCCACAGAAATGATTGCAATGGTCCAGGATAATTAATTGCAGCTATTTAAAAAATAATATGATTCTGTAACACATCTGTATCTCTTAAATTTGGGCCATTCCAAATTCTTGCTGGTTTCATCAGTCACATGCTCAGAAACTCTTTCAACACACTAAGGAGAATGATAAAAACTATAAATCAGGTGTTTAAATCCCCACAACCATGCTAGCCTGAAAGAAATTCAACATCCCAGGCAGAGCGCCAGATTTTGTTATTACAAAAAAAAGGTTCTTCTGCATGTGCTAACGGATTAGATGTTCCTAGTGTTCTAGGCAAGTGCATTGTAGGTTTTACAATGGTGATAAAACGCAAATTTCACCCATAACTCTTCCTGTTGACTTGGGGGATAACAACATACACATATGTTTGTGTGTGTGTGTTTAAAAATACTGTTTTGAAACTGCTTGGGAAGGGAATGTAGAATAATTTGACTTCTCCAGATTTTTTTTTTTTTGAGATAAATATACTGAATTGTATTAAAAATATACCTATTTTTTAAGTTACTTAAAATGGTAGTGTTTAATATGCAGTATGGACATGTAGCCTGTAGCTCATCAAGGTATAGTGGGCATATCAACATACTGGGTGTTAGATAAAGAACTAAATTTTGCAGGATCAGAAAAAGAGACACAACATAAACAAAATAAAGAATGAAAGTCCAATAACAGGAAAGGTGGAACATCTGTAATAGTTACGACCTATTTTCCATTGCCCTACATCTTTGGTAGCAATAACATCAGGGGTCATGTGGAGATCGCTATAAAATGCTGTTAAAAGAAAAGGCTGAGTGGAATAGCCAGTTTTGTGCTGTCATGGCTGAACCTGCTTCAGGTTTGAGTTGCCTGTGGTAGATTGAGCTCTGGAGCCACAGTTGGATAAATTTGTAATGTGCAACCAAGAGCATTCAGATTTTAGTGAATCAAGGCAAGCAAAGTGACTTTTATAAGCCAATCGCAGCCCTAGGACACATGAAGTCCAGAAGTGCCCTGACATTAAATAGTCTGCACCTGAACTGTCTTTCAGAGAACGCAATGCTAGTTTTGCAGCAGGGGTTTCATCATTGCTGACAGGTGCTTTTTGAAAACCTCAGCCCTGAATATTCTGAAAGGAGACATGCAAATGAAATCAAAACCCTTCCGGCAAGCTTGGTTGTCTGCCCTCACCCTTTATCAAAAACTAACCAGAGGGTTAAAAAAAAAATATTGTGAACTTCTGTCAAAGAAATGAGAGGAGCATGACAGTTCTCAGCATCCACCCGCAACCAGAGTTAAGCTCTACATGGCAAAACCCACCTGTATATGGATGGTTGAGACACCACTTGCCTCCGTGAAACAGCGTCCACTTGCTTCAGATTAAGAGTTAGACCACTTTGAGTGAGAGGGTCCCTGCCATGATGCTGGCTGGGGGGAAATCCAAAACAGAAGTGTTTCTCATAGATAGATTCTTCACTTTGTGCAGAATGTGTTGTGACACATTATCTCTTCAACATGTAGCAAAGTGTACTTTGCAGCGATTGAAGAAATTCAGTTAAATCTAGCCTGTACTTGTGTTCTGGTTCGTTATTTATAGCACGTGTAGGAGTGTGTTGGCCTCTTCTGACAGCGTATCATGGCCATCTTAAATTCTGAAAGCACTTTTTTTGTTGCCACAGTAAATGTTTAAGAAGTTTAATCCTAAATTTAAGAGTGATTTGGAGACCAGTCTGTTCATGACACATTAACAAAATCAGACCAGGAAATGTGTGTGGAATGAACTCTCGGGCTTTTGTAGCGCGTGAGGTTGCTGGCAGTGGACTACTCCTGGTGCGTGCTGCTAAGGCATGGCCGCAAAGGAATACGCTGATGATGTGTGGATGTGTTTGCCCGTGGCATTTCAAGAAAGAAAATTTTTACTGAAACAGCCTAAGTGATTTAGGAAACCAAATCTCAAGCTGTTGTGGAGAGCACTTTGCATGGTATGAACCGGAGTCTCGACAGCAAGCATAGTCAGAGACAAAAGAGTTAATTTTGCTTCAATAAGAAGACAGGGAAGTAATTTTTTTCCCACTAATTAAATATGAAACTGACTAACAGTATGCAAGTGCAATTTTCTTATCTTATTAGCTGTGTTCATTTCTGAAGTGAATAACTACCAGCACTGGTACAGTATATGGGCAGAATAATAGTCGTACTGATTTTTACTTTAATCTCTGAATACAATTAGCATAATTTAAAGCATTATAAGCTACAGCAGATAGAAATCACATTATAGAGACTGTAGGTGGAGAAGTGGGTGGTCACATGCAGAGGGAAAACTGGAAGAGCACTTAAAATACAATCGAATAATAAGTATGCAGGGAAATGTAAAGCTATGTGGAACTGAAAGGCACGTTATTTCTAGTGATGGGGAGAGAAATGTGGATAATCAAGAGCAAGGTTCAAGGACTTCTACTGCTGAGAAATGCTGTATATGCCATTGTGTGTATGCGGTATTCCCTCCAGTCCTGCTCATGTGAAAGGGGCTTTCAGGCAGGTGCCCTGCACCCTTCAGGCAAGGCAGGAGCTGTTTGGGGTGGCAGCAGGTGGCCGGCCATGGAGCAACCGCGGGAACTGATTAAGCGAAGGAGCAGAGAACATGGAGATGACACTTACACATAGGCAGAAGGAATGATGGCCTTACTCATAAGCATTTTTAGGTATTTGTCTTTGGGAAATAACTCTGAGTTTTATTTTTTAAGGCATCATGTGAGTGGTTTTGGTACAGGTAGTAGAGGACAGACCTCCTCCCTTTTGCTTGTTAGCAGGTCATAGGTGCAATAGTTCATGTAACTATTTTATGGGGCATAAATCCCAAATGACATTTTCTGTCAGAGAAGAGAAACAGCCCAATGGAGGTGTACAGATCACATCTTGCCTGACCAGGTGAAGAAGCGAAGAAGCCAAGATAAGTTAGGGGAAGCAAAGAGACAGGTCAGATGAGGAGCCAGAGGGAGGGCCATGGGGCCATGGGTGTGAACTGTGTGTTTGAGCGGGTTGTGCATGAGAGGGGGATAGAAGAAGGAAAAAGGAGTGAAAATGATGGGCTGGATGAGGAGGCTGGGTCTGGAAAGCCTGAACTGTAGGCTAGGACTGACCGAATAGGCAAAGGCAACAAGTGTGGGAAGAAAGTGACACAAACGAGGAGATGAGACAGGGACAAGTCAATGAAGAGAAGCCAAAGCTCGAAGAGAGTGGGAAGAAGATGCTACCCACCACAGCCTGAACCCAAGCCCAGGACGCTCACATCATCCTACTCCTCTGCTGTCAGCAAATACTGGTAGAGCCACTGGCAAGCCATTATATGTCACCTGCCACTGCAGCTGCCCCATGGAAAAGAAAGGATTACAATTAAAAACTCAGGAAAAGAGCACCCTGAGCTCTTTTTCCTTTTGAAGACATACCTGCTGCCTTCATTTACATCCCGAACTAGTTTCTGCAGTGTTTTCTGAGCAAGTAACAAAATTAAGCCCAGGAATCTCTCCTGTTTAACCAGTAATAATGTGAAGTTGGCCATAATTAAATTTCTGTGGCCCCTTTTTAATAGTTGCAAGGAATTCTATAGGATTTGGTCCTTAGCACAGACCTATCTGAAATGTTACCAAAGGCAACAACTGAAAAGCTGTGCTGAGTTGATATAGCATATATTAATCATTAAGAAAATCTTATTTATATCCTGACAATTTAGCCAGAACATTTTGTTTGAAATGAACTACAAATGTTCTTTATCATGTCATGACTGCAAGTATGCTGCAGCCAGGCTTTACTGCTGCACAACGCAACTTTGACATATTTTCCACATCAAATTTATTGGTTTCCTATCATAAAGACATTTCTGACGTACAGAACATGGACCTCACTCCTAAGTGGTCATTCCATTATTGCAGTGCTCTCTGCTCTTTGAAACTTCTTCCTTCGAAAAAACGATCTTCAAACTAAATTCTCTGCTACACAATGGACGGTGCTGTCACCAAATGGCACTTGCAAAAGCAGCTTTCTAGCTGGCTGAATGCCAGACTGGAAGTCCAGAGACTTTGATAGTGGCCTCATGTTGCCCAGAGAGCTTCTACAGAGCTTTCATATAGAGATGAAAATATTCTGGGGTTTCGGTCATCTTTACTTCCATTTTTATGATGAATCAAGCAAAGATACACTAAGATATGAAGTGTATTCTGTAGGGGGTTGGGAGTGTGGAGGCTGGCCAGAAGATCTGTAGAATCGTGATTCAAATCACTACATATCACCTCCAGAAATATGTGCACTGTGCAGTGTTTGTAGATGAGCAGTATGTATAAATTAAGGATACATACATACTGTACAGTTGTACTTTTGGCAAAGATGACAGATTATGATATTTTGTGAGAATATTTTCAGGATGATATTCCATGAGAATATTTTCAGGATCTGTTTTTTGTTTATTCAATTAATATTATCGGTATTTAATGCACCAAGAAAAAGAGTTGCAATTGCACTATTGCAAAAAATTTCAGCAAAGCCAGTTCAGTAATTGCTAAGCAGACCTTTTTCCAGTTTTTCCTGTAAGTTTTGTGCTTTATAGCCTTTTTTAATGAGACTAACCTCTTTAATGCAAGTGCCTATAAATTGGGTGGTGACATCTGTCTGAAAAAGAGATACACAAATTCAGAATGTTTGTATTTCTGAAGGTGAAAATGAAGGCAGCAAGTATATCATGTTAATGTAAGTTTAACGCTCTTTAGTTCTGCTATTTGATTTAGAAAAAAAGTTATGAGAGAATATGAAATGATAACGAGGACACCCCTCGCCCAGCCCAAACTCTTAAGAAATAGCAGCAGTCCTGCAGCATTGCATTTGTCTCTCAGTGCCAGAGCTCTATATTTAACAAGCTTTCCCTGGCTCCCACACCCAGATGAATTCATTGGAATGCAGAAGGAAAGCAAGAGCTCATCTGACTCATTAGGAGGCTGACACACAATTACCATCAATTAAAAATGCCTTCTAGGGCCACCGTGTGAATTTGGGTGTGCTGAAATAAATGAAACCATCAGGATCTCTGTAAGCAGGACTTAAGCTTAGCATTGCATTCAGGACAAATGCAGATTTGATCAATCTGCAGAAGTAATTTGTTTATGTGCCGACTAACCAGTGAAGGGATCCTTGGAGAAACAATGCCCAGTGAAGTTTTATGTCTTCCACCTCACCGTCTGTGACTTGGAAGCAACATACCCAAAGAAAAGCTTCTCCATATTGGGAATGTATTGAAAAAACACCTCTTTTGTTGATGCTAAATTATTTTCTTTCCTTCCTTTCACCATCCACTAGTGAGAAAAAAAAATAAGAGGTGGAAGTCTGATGACAAATGATTTACAGATGGATTCCAGTTTCACTATATCCTGATTAAGGCAGGTTGTAGACACTTTCTTATCTTGAGATCCTTCTCAGAATCTCTTCTGTTTAGGCTTAACTTGTTAGATTTAGGAAAAGCTATTCAAAAGACTGAGCAGCTTTTGAGCTATCCCAACAGAATTAAGGTACCTCTGTCAAAAATGTTCTTTGAAAAATCTCAACATGAACTTTTCCCATTCATCTAATATTTTAACATGTACCTTTGAATGTTTAAGTACTGGCGATTAAGCTTTTTATTACAACTTTTTAAAAAATACAATAGATCAATTAAATGTACATGTATACATAATTACACAAGCATTTTAAAATTATATACAATAAAACAAGCAGGTGCTTATGTTATACTTATTTATATTCACCAGTCATAAGAAGCAGCCAATCCTACCTTTGTCTGTAAAAAGGATAATACTTTTATCCAATACAATTGTATTGTTTCTTCTTGAAAAAAACCCCAAACCTTTAATTGTGGGCACTTTAGAGCTGGAACTGCCATTTCTGTTACTATTTATATTCTCTTGGTGCCAAGAGGATCCTGATGTTTAGGCCTTTATAATCTTATAATGAAACAGAATTAGTCCTACAAGTGAAAAGCACCTCCATCAAAGCCTCTAGGAGCTGCCACCACACAAATAATAATTAGCCTTAGAATACAGATGTTGATCTCAGTATAAAGTTTGACAGATCCTTTTAGCTCTCACATGAGTGTATTTTAGGACAAATAAGAGAGTCCAAACAAATAATTTTGGGTTTGTGTGGGGTTTTTTATAAATGTGAAGTGGTTCAAAAACTTAAATCTGAATTTTGCATGTTGGGTCTACTTCTTCTTGGAAGATTGTGCAGAAATTGTAATGAAGAGAAAACAAATCTGCATATATATTCATTTTTACAAATATTGTAATATATTTTCTCCCATGTTAACCTTTTTCAGTATATAGATTTTTGTTCAATGACTTATCTACAGAGAAACAAATACTGATTTTGCTTTTACATAAAAATCCCTCCAGATAACAGGATCAATCCAACTGGAGACTAGAAGTCAAAAACTTTGTTTGCTTACATAAATAAAATGCAGACTGAGATTTTTTCCCTAGTGTTTTTTATTGTTTCTCAGGGAAAGGGGTGCTATGCTAGGAAATGTTATAGTAAAACATAGAGGTGTTTTTATTAACAGTATGGATGCTGCTTTTTGGAAATACATCTAGAAGATTTGCTGCCTGGTATCTCCCCTGAAGTTGTATGAATCACAGAAGAAGATGCAGGCGAGGAGTAGGACAGGAGCTATTTATCAAGAACATTTGAAAACATCTACAAGGCTGAAAGAAACAGAAGACAAAAGATGCATTTATTTAATCACCTTTGATCATTTGCAGGTTTTGTTTGAATGTGTTTATATCTGTACTTGCAAAACTGGAGAGTGTACAAACTCTCCTCCCAGATCAATGTGATTGAATTCATAGAAGGAAAAAATTAAGTGTTTGAAGTGTTTGTGGTGTTGATGCACCACAAAGAGCATGACACTGTTGATGTTCTAGTGGAAACCAAAATCTGCCCTGCTACATCCATAAACTGAATGTGTCTTGGGTCATAATGCCATCAAATGAGACATTTGCAGCCACCATGGAAAAGACCTTTGGAACATTATAAGAAAGGGTAATTTCCATGAGGGTGTCCAGAACCACCTGGAAGAAACAAATAGGAAATAATATCATTGCCATCAGTGCTTCAACAGGGAGTTTCAGAAGGGAGAAATCTCTAGAAATTTGGTTATTTCTTAGTAAACTCTGCAGGCTTCTGAGTAGCTTTTGTACAAAACTGTTGGTTTAAATTATGTTAATCTTCTTCACAGGGCAGTGATAAGCAACTTTCTGATTACGAGAACAAAATAAGAAAATAATGGGACAAAGTCTCTGTGGACACAAATCAGGGCAATATCCTTGAAGCCGATACACAACAGACAATTTCATTTGCTATCCAGCATGTTCTAAAACAGGGAAAGAATGTTAAAATTCTTCTTTTTGTGCCGAGATTAAATCCTGCAAATTTGCCATGGAAACCATTTATTTCTTCTTCCTCTCCTTTTTACAGTTGAATTATAGTGAGTCTTTCAGAGACAGGAGGTGCAATCATTGCATTTTGGGGTGGGAGTTTTTGGGAGGTGGGTTGAAGAGGGAAATGGGCAGCTGTGGAGGGGGAAAGGGAGGAATACATTCATCCTCAAAAATGAGTTCACGTCCCTGAGCTCCCGCCTTTGAGAGCTGGCAAAGGGCAGATGCTTCTAACAGTTGGAGAATTAAAGTACGGAGGAGGCAGTCATTATCCAGAAGCCAAGAAACCACCTCGCAAAGCGGGGAGGCCCAGGATGACCCACTTCAGCGACTGCCACGTGGGTGTGGGTGGGAGGGGGAGTAGGGCTGGCAGGAGACGGAGCTCCCCCATCCACGTGAGCTGACTCACCGGCCCGGTTCCATCACGCTGCTGCAACAGCAGCGCAGAAGGGAACACTGTGATGGCAGCCCTGAGGGTAAATAAGGCCAGCATAGCGTGACGGGGAGGAAGGGCTGGGAGTAGGAGTACCTCCAGGTGCGGCCACCACCCAGCCCTAGTCACACCGGCCCGGTGGCACCGTAGAAGAGCAACCACCCTATGGGGACCTTCTCAATGAGCCAGGCCTGGCCTCACCACCGGCGGTCAGGCAAGAGAAGGAAGCTAAAGGAAAGGTGGCCAAGGTGGGCTTGGTTCCCCATCGCTTCACCCCATATGTCATTTTGCTTACAGAATTGTAGATTCATAGAATCATTTAGGTTGGAAAAGTCATTTAAGGTCATCAAGTCCAACTGTAAACCTAGCACTGCCAAGTCCACCACTAAACCATGTCCTTAAGCACCTCATCTACATGTCTTTTACATACCTTCAGGAATGGGGACTCAACTGCCTCCCCGGGCAGCCTGTTCCAGTGCCTGACAACCCTTTCAGTGAACAAATGTTTCCTAATATCCAATCTAAACCTTCCCTGGTGCAACTTGAGGCCATCTCATCTTGCTCTATCACTTGTTACTTGGGAAAAGAGACTGACACCCACTTCTCTACAACCTCCTTACAGGAGCAAATCAGGGCTCCATTTTTCACGGGATGCAAAATTAGAGTCATTCCTTCCCTCTTTTAATTCAGTTTGGATTTTATCTGGCTGGCAGGATTGCCGAAGTCAAAGCAGGTCTGCCCCTTACTAGCCCAGTAACAGGACCTTTGGGTCCATCTGTCTCTGTTCCCCACTTCTTGGTGTCTCCATTTTTTTCATCTGTTTCTCTCAGGTGGACTTTCCATGTCCTTTTCTACTGATGGAGCATTTCATCATCCTTGTGTTGGCATAATGTCAAGTCTGTTTGCTTATACTAAACATGAGGAATTTTTTATGGTGCTTCATCAACTGCATTGAATTTTTAGAATGATTTATTCCTTCCTACTTCTTTTACTCACTCATACAGTAGACTTGTTCATGACAGAAATAAGACATTTCAAGGATGATTAGATGCTGTAGCCACCTAGCACAAAATTACATCTTTCTGCCCTGCTGTGTTTTTAATGGGGTACCTCACTGACTTCCACTCAGCTGTTCACCCTTTTCTCTTGAAGATGTCCACAAAATGGAAAGTTAGAGGAAATTCATACTCAGACACAACCTCAGCAAAACTTCGGATACTGAATGGTCTAATCTGGGTCTACAAGGTTTACAAAATTCAGGTTTCGCATGTTAGTAAGACTGCATTTATTTTCCACATTATCTATTTGTAACCCTTTGGTGTCCTGGAGCCTGAGTCATATGTCTGGATCTTGCTATGGATGGCCTCTGTACACAGGTGTATTTATACCCCAGAGATCATCTAGTTCCGTCTAGTTTCAGAGCATAAATTTCTGTGCAGGAATGTGCTTCCCTCTCCACTGAGTAATATAGGTGCTTCTAGACCACATGCTGGGCACTGCATAGTGCCTTGACGCAAAAGATCAGATGTTTAGATTTTTGTCAGTATTCTTCATTATTTACTGTCTCAAAGCACTTACAGTCTTACGGTGGGCTGCATTTAACTGCTTTTTGTGTGCTGCTTTGCATTTCTCGTTCTTGCACAAATTACTGTAAAATACATAAATGAACATGTTATTTTTCTGTAGTGAAATCCAAAACAAACAAAAGCCTCTACACAAACCTCCCAAAAAATCAGCTCTGAAGATTCGGGAGGTTTTCCCACTTGCAAATGGACTATCAGTATTCTTCCAACGGAGCTTTCAGGTTCATCAAACAGTTTGTTCCAGCCCTCCATCACTCTGATTGCTACTCATGTGCTTTGCGCTGGTGTTAAATTTCGTATATCTACCTCTGTGAGTTCTGCACAGCATTGAAATGACTGCTGATTCAGAAGGTAATGGGGATTTTTTTTTTTTCCAGGTCAGTAAATATAAGCTTAGGATTCAGCATGCAGACTGGCAGTGTTGAAAGAACAGCTTTTCAGTTTCAACCCTAAATAGGAAAGCCAGTCTGTTCTCTAAAAGGGGTAGAAAACAGGGGACTGGGAGGTAAAGCAGTGGTCATGCATTCCTTTAGTAAACTTTTGAAAGACTTGTTTGCATTTGGAGTCTCATATTTGACATTTGGGAGACTCAAGACTTCTGCTTGATCAAGTTTTTCGCTATGTTGAAGTTTGGAATCAAAATTATTGTTATTTCCCATAAACAAAAATGCATTTGAATTGTTTTCTCCTTCTGAAACTTTAAAAAAAGATTCTTGAACCCAGGCAGCTGATGACTGTCAAGTCTTATAGGATGATGCAATATATTTTCATAGCTCAGTTGATAAAGGTGTATGCATATATAGAGATACATATGTAGGTATATATGTATCATATATATATGTAAGTATGTGTTACAGGAATGCAAGCTTTCCCTCCCACCTGTGAATGGTTTAGTCTCTGGGTTCATGACCATAGATGGGGAGTTTGGAAGTTTGGGATCCCTGCTAACACCCACAGGAGAGAAATAGTGTGGGGATGTAAGGCCTAGTAGCCCATGCTCCAGAACCATTCAAAAGGTCCTTTTTTGTCAAACTGGTGCTCTCTGGATCATTTAAAGTTTGTTGAGCCCAAATGCTCGTGTGCATCTCTTGGAAACCACTAAGTTGGTTGAATCCAGCAAGGATTCATGGAAAGATTTCCAGTGAGTGCCCATGACAAGCTTGCAGTCCTGTATCTCCACAGCACTTGGCGTGACAGCAGAGCATCTCCCCAATATTTTGTACTCCCAGAACCAGTGTGAAGTACATTTCCCTTGCACACATAGGAGTAAATCATAGTGATACTGCACTCACCCAGCCACATGACAAGCCTGGGGCAAAATAGAAGTACATGCACATCTCTGAGGGCCTAGACTACAGGAGCATCCATCTTCTACATAAATAAAGAGATCTTGTTGGAACAGAGCTTCATGAGAAATGCAAATTTGTGAGAAACTTCCTGATTTCTGTGCTGCTGAGGCTTTCTGTGCAGTATCACCAGATGCCAAAAAAGAAGCAAGAAGAAAGTGTGAACCCAAACCGCTTCTCAACAGCAAAGAAAGAGAGCAAGCCCATTCTTGCTGCTGTCTCCTGTGCAGGGGCAGCTTCTGTCCCAGGGACAGTAGCAAAGGAAAGGCTGCACCACTGTGTGTTGGACACCCTCACTTTCTGCCACACTCTCTAAACCTTCACAGAAACCGTGAGAGCCCACTCACAACTAATAAGCAGGAAAAAAAAGGATATCCCAAACTGCTTTGGTTAATATGGAAAGTAAAAGTGTCCATGGCTCCTTCCTCATTTTTCTTTTGTGGAGAAGGATGCCAGGAAAGACACAAACTGAAGTAAAAAAGCTGGAGGTCTCCAGGGTGATGTATTTTTAAAGCAGCTTTTGCTGCTGCTCTTCTGAGTGGCCATTTCTGAGCTATTAGCTTCCTAATTTGGCCATTCATTTTGCTGACAGTGTGTCTGCCGGTGTGCTTAGGCACAACGTGCTGTAACCCATAAGGAGCAACGCTCACAGTCAGGAACAGGTGGATGAAACCAAGCAGAGTATGAACAAGGGAAGACACACAACAGGTGTCTGCTCTCAGGTGATAAGCACCATGGCAGGGTGCAGCTGGAGGAGGAACAGCTAACAGGTTTACAGACTTTAGCAGCTTTGCTTTCCCTGCATGCAAGGTTCGGCAGAGGAAAACACGCAAGTACTGGGATCAGGCACATTGAGTGGGAGGGGAGGTGGGAATTGACCCTGCTGCTGGGCTCCCGTCTGGGTAATGGGGCCAGAGATGGTCAGCAAAGCCTGGTCAAAGTAGATGAAGTAACTTGGTTGTGGAAGAAGAAAGTGAGCCAAGAACATAGAGGTGTGAAGGAAATCAATACAATTATCTCACCAGCTACCTTCTGAAGCGGAGGAAGGGTGACTTGCAAGCACTGAAGGTGAAGAAGGGTAGTGCAGGCAGGAGGGGATCAGAAAATCCTAATGTTCTGGTGTGACTGGAGAAAGGCATTTGCTCCTTGGAAATTTTACACAGTAAAAATATTGTTTGATTTCTGTATAGATACAAAAGGAAACTTTTTTTGTACCTCTCTCCATCCTTATAAATGTTGATAATTGGCCACAATTTAAAATTAAAAAGCAGAGAAGAGAGAAAAGTGAGGTTTTGGTGTACTTGAGAACACTTATTTTTTAAATAGTTTGCTTAAAATCTTGTAGGAATATTTGGAAATTGGGTGGTCTTTTTTGTGCATTTTAACTGGACATTCTAACAAAATCTATGTGGATGGTATTGGTGCATGACATAGTATTTCCTGTCCAGGATTAGTGGGATTTGAAATCAATAGCTTCAGGGCTAAAATATGAGCACCTTCCACTTGAAACAAAGGAATAGCTCATGGTATTAGCTGCTGTAGTAAAACGTTCACGTTGGCCACTTCCTTAAGCGTGATAAAGATCGACACAGCGCTAAGTAGGTTACAGTAGGGTAGCAGGTATTTCCCTGATTGCTGTGTGTTGTACAGTACCTGGCACAAGGTTGGCATCCATGCAAAATAAGACACTTAAGATAATCATTAATGAATTATTAGTCATATTTTTTTTTTATTATAGTCATTCTATAATAGTCATTAGTATGAATTAATACTGCCTGAGGAAGCATACATGCTATGAGGAACTTCTCTTTACTCCTCATCTAATAGAAACAGACTTCCCTGCAATATAGAAAAATGTGTTACCTGAACTTCACCCTCTGTTATGGCACAGACATGGCAACCAAAATTAATGTTAGGACTGATATGCAGATATAAAACTTGTTAATTCCCTATCCTTTATGTAGCTTTTTTCTTTAACTGTAGCCCAAAATCAGATTACTAGCTGAAGACTTTTTTTTTTTTTTGTGCCCAATATGTGTAAAGGAAATCCTTTCCGCTAAGCTCTCCTTCCTGTATGCTAGCAGTCTTGCAACTCAAGGCTAACACAGTATCATGTCCTTGTCTGCCATGCACTAACATCATGCATGTAAGCAGGTAATGTTTTTGCTTAGTCTGGTGTACTGAAAGTATATGATTTTTTGAAACATCCTTAAGTTCTCATCAAATTGTGCTTCATACAGTATTTGTTTGGCAAAGGGAATGCAGAATTGCCCCAACTTGCATGAGAGGCTGGGAACTGCTCCCAGATAGCTGAGACAGGGGGAGGACCTATACAAGAAGCTTTGCATAGATGACCTGTTTTGATTTGAACCGATTTCAGATTACATTCAGAATTTTTTCTATTTAAAGTATAAAGGAAAGAGCAGATCAAAGAACACGAGACACAAATCTGAAAAAGGACAATCATTCACTCTAGGGATAAAAAAAAAAAAAAAAAAAATTTTCCCCTAGGGGAAAAAAAAAAAAAAAAAAAAAAAAAAAAAAGGACATTTTCCTTACATGACCTTTCTTTCCAGTCTCTGTGGAACGCTTCCTGATCCAGGAATTTCTGGGTTTTAAGAGTGTTCATAATTCGGGAATTTTAACACTGAAAACCACCAAGATTGTTGGCAATTTTCATGCCTTAATGTTAGGTGTGTTTTATCTGGAGGTTAAAATGTAGGGACCTGGACAAGCTCAAGAACTGGGTCCATGCTTACATGACCTTTCTTTCCAGTCTCTGTGGAACGCTTCCTGATCCAGGAATTTCTGGGTTTTAAGAGTGTTCATAATTCGGGAATTTTAACACTGAAAACCACCAAGATTGTTGGCAATTTTCATGCCTTAATGTTAGGTGTGTTTTATCTGGAGGTTAAAATGTAGGGACCTGGACAAGCTCAAGAACTGGGTCCATGTGAACTTCATAAGGTTCAACAAAGGCCAAGTGCAAGGTCCTGCACCCAGGTCGGAGCAACCCCCAATATCAGTACAGGCTGCGGGGGGATGAAGGGATCGAGAGCAGCCTTGAGGAGAAGGCCTTGGGGGTGCTGGGGGAGGAAAAGCTGGACATGAGCCGGCAATGTGCGCTGGCAGCCCAGAAGGCCAACCGTACCCTGGGCTGCATCCAGAGCAGCGTGGCCAGCAGGTCGAGGGAGGGGATTCTGCCCCTCTGCCCCGCTCTGGTGAGACCCCACCTGCAGTGCTGCGTCTGCTCTGGGGCCTCAGCACGGGAGAGACGTGGGGCTGTTGGAGCGGGGCCAGAGGAGGGACACAGCCATGGTCAGAGGCTGGAGCAGCTCTGCTGTGGGGACAGGCTGGGGGAGCTGGGGGTAAGAGGTGGTAGAAGCCCCCTCCCTGGAAACATTCCAGGTCATTCCTGATCTAGTTGAAGAAGTTCCTGCTGGGACAACCTGTTGGGGTTGTTCAGCCTGGAGAAGAGAAGGCTGCAGGGAGACCTGGTTGTGGCCTTTCAGTACTTAAAGGGGGTTCATGAGAAAGATGGGGACAAACTTTTTAGCAGGGCATGTTGCAATAGGACAAGGGGTATTGGTTTAAAACTAAAGGAAGGTAGATTCAGACTAAACATAAGGAGGAGATTTTTTATGGTGAGGGTGGTGAAGCCCTGGCACAGGTGCCCAGAGAGGTGGTAGGAGACCCGTCCCTGCAAACATTCAAGGTCAGGCTGGACGGGCTCTGAGTAGCCTGGTCTAGTTGAAGATGTCCCTGGTCATGGCAGGGGGTTGGACTAGATGGGTTTTAAAGGTCCCTTCCAACCTAAACTATTCTATGATTCTATGAATAAAAAAAGGGGGAGTGTTACTGAGCATGGAGGGAAGGAGTAATAAAAAATAATAATAATTTAAAAAAAGGTATCAATTTTGTAAAGGAGAAGTATGAAAAAATCCATACTTACTGGTACAGAATTTGAATTTTTTTTTTTTTTTAAAAAGTAGGATTTTAACAAAGTTCACTTTAAATTGTTGAATTATTTTGAATTTGAATATCAAATACATTTTGGGAGAGTGACTCCATAATGAAATGTTATGCTATGGTAACATATATGGTAAAGCTACTAAGGAATCAAGGAATATATCTGAAGTCATAATTTCTCGAGGTTACATTCTAAAATATTTAAAATCATGTGGTAGGGAGAACAGAACTTCTGTTTTGTCAAGGTTCTGACAAAAATACTGTAGTATCAAGATTTTCAGGTAAAATTCTAAAAATCAATTTAACACTTGCAGTATTTTCGCTTGTTGGCCAGAAGAGTTACGTCCTACAAAAAACAGCACACTTGAAAATTGTTCTGCAGTTGTAGTTCAAATCATTTCTTTACAGGTTACCAATTAATCCTTTTTTAGAAGTATATTAAGCTCCAGTTCTGCAAACACTTAAGCTAGTACTGCAAATAATTTCAGACTCAGGGCTTTAAATACTTCTGAAAAAGAATTTATGGTTGTGTCTGATCTGCAAGCATAAATGTGAGGGTGCAAAATCCAAGATCAAATATTTTGCTCTTTCGTGATTGAAAATTGAATTCAGGTTCTAGAGAGTTGCCTAAAATTAGGGTTCAAGATAGTTATTTTGGTTTAATTAGTGCTATTTAAAAAATAGTTTTAGGAGAAAGATGGAGGGTATATCAATTCTGTATTTTAATTTTTTAACAAGGCTGTATATAAGGAAAGATACTGCAAAGGAGTAGGCAAAATCAGGTCCATCCTGTAATGGAAACTCCTCTAGAAATCCTGTTTCAACATCTGTTCTCCATGGTCTTTTTCTGTGTTTTTGATTTTGTTTGTTTTTAAATACAATTTTGTTATGCATCTTTTGAGGAAGGAAGATTCTTTTATTCCCTAGATCTCCTTTGGATTTTGGGGTTGGGGATTTTTTTTTTTTTTTTTTTTTTTAAGTTTCTGACAGTTCTGAGGCTTTGGGTCTTATGAGCACTTTTCACAGAGAGAGAAAGCGTACAAGCAGACCTGAAGTATATCCTAACTTGTTCTTGAACCCTCAGCAAAGTTCTACTACTTCCAACAATAACAATACTAAAAATCCCCTGCTCTTTACAGCGCTTTCAGTCCAGGTCTCAGACCTCTTACTGAGGGCAGTGGCACCCCCAGTTTCCCAGCAGCGGGGCTGGGGCTGGGAGCGGGGCTGCAGAGCCAGGGACCCCCGCACAGCCGTCTGCTTTGGACTTCTTTAGTCTGGAGATATTTAATGGTCGTACATTCATATTCCTAGCCTGGTGCAAATACAGTATTAATCTAATCTTCACTTCTGCTTCACCTCAGAGTATGACTAGAATGACTTTCTTTTTCTTTTTTTTTTTTTTTTTAAAAAAAAAAATTTATTTTCTTTGTAATTAGAAAATGGCTAAAAGTTATTCCTGACCTTTTTATCTTGCCGGCAATGCCACTGCCTTTCTATTAATAACAGGCTTTGGGGAGTGTTTCGTCTGCACTGGCAGCAGAACTGCTATTTCTTACTCAGTTTGGTATCTGCAATTACAGTACTTTTCTGAAGTGCAAAAGACATCTATAAAAATCAAACCCATTTCCCTGCTTAGCATCAGACACAGTATGGCAGCTCACTGCTGCTTCCAGCTTACATTTTGTTTTCCATCTTTTTGTTGAGACTCTGTCTGCGGTGGTTGTCACTGAATGTTTGCGATCAGTGAAGGTGAAGGACCCTCACTGAAGTGGCAGGAATAATGCACTTCATCAAAGAGCATGTTAAGTTTGTTTGGCTTGGATGTTTACTGATGTCTTGGTTAAGACCTTCAGCTCCTAACAATGTCCTGCGTTGCCAAGACACCTGCGTAGAGGGGCATCATCCTTGAAGGCAATACTAGTGGGAAGCTGGAGAAGGGAAGAGCTGGGTTTCATTTCTTCGGAGGCCTAAATGTCTTCCTTTTGAATGGACAGTGCCTGTGAGGCTGCTTTCATGTACCCCATCTCCATGTGGTCTGCAAGGCTTCTGAGAGGTCACTTGAAATCCCTGACTGCCCGAGGGAGAAATAAGTATTAGCAGGGGTGGTTTGAAAAGGAAGAAGCTGGTGGCCAGCAGGGACAGGGAGGTGATCGTCCCTCTCTACTCTGCCCTCGTGAGGCCCCACCTGGAGTCCTGTGTCCAGGTCTGGGGCCGCAGTACAAGAAAGATGCAGAACTGTTGGAGAGGGTTCAGAGGAGGCCACGAAGATGATCCGAGGGCTGGAGCACCTCCCCTATGAAGAGAGGCTGAGGGAGCTGGGCTTGTTCCGCCTAGAGAAGAGAAGGCTGCGGGGGGACCTCATGGCAGCCTTCCAGTACCTGAAGGGAGCGTACAAACAGGAGGGGAACCAACTTTTTAAAAGGGTAGAAAATGGCAGGACAAGGGGGAATGGACTAAAGCTGAAGGAGGGAAGGTTTAAATTAGATATTAGGGGGAAGTTTTTTACAGAGAGAGTGGTGAGGTGCTGGAACAGGCTGCCCAGAGAGGTGGTGGATGCCCCATGCCTGGAGGTGTTCAAGGCCAGGTTGGATGGGGCCCTGGGCAACCTCGTGTAGGTCCAGGCCTGGAGGTTGGTGTCCCTGCCTGTGGCAGGGGGGTTGGAACTCTGTGATCCTTGGGGTCCCTTCCAACCCAGACCATTCTGTGATTCTATGATTCTATGGTGGTGGTGCATCAGGGAGGACCAGAGCACCTGCAGTTTCAGGGCTTCCCTGGGTTCTTCATTCAGGTTTAGAAAAGTTGTTGCTGGTTACAACAGGCCAGATTTCTCAGCACGCCTAGCAGTGAGTGACCTTCTTGCAATTACAGGTTCAGGCTGTCAACTTACGAGCCCATCTCACTCTTTGCCCAATCCCTCTCTCTTTCCAGAGCGTTCCCCTTTCCCATGCCAAGCTGTCTGTGGGGAGATCTGTCTATTCATCCATGTGCAAAACTTAGACTGTGACACACCATCGCAGGGTTATTTTGTACGTGTGGGACCACAGTGGTTTCCACAGGAGCACAGAGGTCCTGACCAGCCCTCCGGGGGCAGCTCGCTGTGCTTTGTCTTCATCCCCGATACGGGCAGTCTCCAGGGCGTGCATTAGCAGGTCCCCAAGCATCCCTGGCCCTTCCTGGCCCAGCACTTGACCCAGAGGACACCACCCACCCCTGGGTCCCCCACCAGCCTCACAGTAACCCCCTTTCCCCAAACCATCCAGCCAGTGGGCCTTTTGTCCCACCCCAGAGCTACTCCCGGCTCCAGCACCGCTGCAGCATCCCTTTCCTTTCGCCCCATCTGAGAGAGGCTGATGACTGCAGAGGGGTCCGAGGAGCACGGCAGGAGCTGGATGAGCCATCCCACCTGCCCAGTGCTGGCAGACAGGCCAAATCCCCCATGAGGGAAGAGTTACAGATGCAGTCTCTGCAATAAGCAGTGATTTGACTCTGAATCTGCAGTTGTAGCTCCACGGCTGTTTTCCTCAGAGTGGTCTGCCTGGTGATAATCTGCACAGATAGGTTGGTTTTTTTTTTTTTTTCCCACTGGCCTCTTGTTTTCTTCCATGTACTCTACATCTCCTCTTGTGTTTTACCTTTCCTGGCAAAACTGTTGCTCCTCATGACACGTAACTCTCCCCCAGGGCCAGTTATGTAAGGTATTGCTGCTCGGTGTTTGTACAGCCCTACATCTTGATCCCCTGTAGAGAGCACATTGTGTATCCTACTGGCAGCAAACAAAAGCAGCTTCCTATACAAAATACACAAGTCTTGCTTCTGTGCTTGCATGTTTAGGCAAACACCCTCCTGCATTTCGGGACGCAAAGGAAGAACGCTATCAGTACCCACTTTCCCGGTGACGCGTGGCTCTGAAGAGTGAAAAAAAATAATTCTCCTAATAAGGAGAAAAGAGTCTGCTTCACTAGTCTGTGTTGCATATACATCTTTCACACTTCACGGAGTCATACCATTTTAAATACAAACAGCTCTTCCAGCTAGCATCGTCATAGTTGTTTCAAAGACAAACACACTTGTTTTGTCTTTAAATGAATGTATTCATACTGGGTGGTGGTGGAGGGGCTACCCCTTTCTCAGGAGACTCCTTATGTTTCAGCTAGTGAGACAGAGTAACACTTTATTTAAAAGGGAAAAAACCAGACAAAAATCCCACCTCCCAAAACCCCAAGTTGTAGCTGATACGAGTGTTTGACACTCCTGTTGTGGGTAAGGTGTAGGTGTTCTTGCAGGGAGAAAAAAAATTATAAAGACCTACTTTCCTCATTATCTATTCCCCTCTGTGCCTGGATGATTTGTATCTTTCCCCTCTCCTGCCTCCAGCCTTCCCCTACATGAGCTATATTTTATGTAGCTGTACTGCAGTTTGTTCATTACAGGTGATGGACTAACCCCCAGCAATTAAGCCAGGACTGCTCTCTGTGTTGGGGTGGGCTGGTTTGGCAGGGGGGAGGTGTTTATCCTGCAAACTGTAGTGCGCTCAGTGCTGGAGGACTACCAGCACGGCAGCCCTGGAGGCCACGCTGCTTTGGGACATCTGCTTGGGATGGGGCATCCTCATTAGCCCTTGGGCTGCCCAAGCACAGAATACATCGGCTTCTGGATAGATCAAACTGACCTGGTAAAGGCTGGTCATAGGGTTTCCTTCAATTTTCCAGGGCCAGCACAAGAAATAAAGGGGTTTCTGATCCCAGGTGCAACAGATGGGGGGGAGGATGTGAGCATCTCTGGGTGACGTGGCAGTACATGCTCAGTGTCAAGGTCAAGGAAGGGTCTGGTCCCGAGGCTGGGTTGGGTGGTTTACCCTGGGGGAGGGGAAGAAGAAAGGGTCCAGGTTGATTGGACAGAGATTTGTTTGCTCTCAAATGAGGGATTTCTAAGTGAGCAGAAGCTGGGTTGTGCAGAGGTGAAGGAGCTTGGGAAAGCTCTGAGCACAGGGGGAAGGCCAGGGTTGGCAAAGATGAGTGTAAAGGAAATAATTAATCCTTAACAAACGTGTGAGTGGGAGGCATAAGGGGATGGTTGAGAAGGAATGGAGCAATACTGAAGAGGGAGAGGTTGGGAATTGAATGAAAGAGCAAAAGAGTTGCACAGACTAAAAAGTAAAGCAAAGCAAAACAAAACAAACAAAACAAAACTTTCCCTTGTCATTACTGCAGATTGCTCCATTTTTTCTTACCCTGTCAAACTAAAACACTCCCTGTAACAGCCTCCAGCTCCTCGCCTACCTTCCAGTTTCTGTCCTACAGCAACGTTTCCCAAACTGCAAGGTGCACCCCCTCCAGAGGAGGAAGGGGGAGCAGAGTCCACAGAGAGAATGAGAGATGCGTAAGTGTGTGAGTGCTTGGCTGGCTTCTGCAAGCCCATTCAGGCTCCCTGTCCCTGAAATCAGGTCCCTCACAGGAAAACCTTCCAACTGTTCATTTCTATTCCCTAGCTAAATCTGAACGTGTAACAAACCACGTCTATGGTTTTAATATAGTCAGTTAGAGACCCTTATGGCCAGCCCAGTCACTACACCTACTAACAGCCTGTGCTGTGCTGAGGACCATCTGATGCCGAGCTGTGAGTGCCTCTGAGCCACACAGCCGTGGTGGTGTTGAGGGTCCTCGAGCACGGAGCTGTCAGCAGAGCGTTATCCCTTCCCATCTGCAGTCCCAGCAACTCCGCTGCTGGACACCCTCTCCTGAAGGTGATGTTGGCTCTCCCGGCCATCCCCGCAGTTGGGTATTTTTCACACGTTTAAATCACAATCCCCTCTCCAGCCCACGTTACAAGATGAGTCTTAGATCAGTAACCTCTTCTCCTTCATTTTGGTACCTGGGCATTACAAACATGTTACAAACATCTTACATGTTTCGTTGTGATGGGAGTGTGGGATTGCTAAATTTCTGCTATCCTCCTCTGCCTGAGAAAACTGGACACACATCAAAGGTATCAGACCCAGTTACTGTCAGGAGTCAGATCTGTGTCCTTTTTCACTAGCACTCATTGCTTACACAGAGTGAAGTATGGTTTACATTTCTCCCAGTTGTCTCCCATATTTGTAGAGTGTCAGATTGGATAAACCTTTCAGTCGCTCTGTTTTTCCACTTCTTTTCTTCCTCTGTTCTTCCTCTTCTTTAAAATCTGTATAATCCTGGTACTGTGAGACGTTCAGTGGGTTTTGTGGGACCACAGCACTTTCTGTTCAGTGCTTGCTTCCAGCTGCCTCTGCTCAGAAGAAAATGGGCTTCCTCAGTCCCTCCACGTGTTGTCCACCTCCCAGCACTAAAGCCACGTGAAGGGGTGGCA
This sequence comes from Podiceps cristatus, assembly GCA_000699545.1. Classification (NCBI taxonomy): domain Eukaryota; kingdom Metazoa; phylum Chordata; class Aves; order Podicipediformes; family Podicipedidae; genus Podiceps; species Podiceps cristatus. The sequence continues at coordinate 29,765 of JMFS01116647.1, forward strand.
CATCCTACTGTGGGTGCTGCTCGCTCTTGCCCCCACTGCCACGGTGCTCCGGGAGCAACAGCGACCTGCAGACGAGCAGCTCGGGGCAGGCAGCCGCCCCTGCTTCCAGGGTACTTCGGGGGACATTGTGCTGCTTCACACAACCAAAGTCTGCCTGGAGGAGGAAAAAAACCCACAACTTTGCAAAAGTACTATTGGGAACAAACACAGAATGGAAAATCAACCAGCTCTGTTCCACTGCTGGTTTGGGGCTTTTTTAATATATATAAATTTTCCACAGAACCATGTGTGATCTCCCACCTGCTAATTACAGATTTTTTATGTGGGTGGGATGCAGATTTCAGTTATATCAGCGTTAATCTGGAGCAACTGTATTGATGAGCTTACAGCAAAGGTTGATTTGTTGGGTGGTTGGTTTTTTTTTTTGCCATGCATCTTAAATGTCATTTTAAATGGACAATTTCTTTGTGGATTTAGGAATTTTTCAATAATTTTAAGAGAGCCTTTTTATCTCATCTTCTACTCAAATTCTATTGGCTTCACTAGTAGTTTGTAATAATCTGCCTGTGAATTAATACTCTAAAACGTGACTTTTTTTTTTTTTTTTTTTTTTTTCCCCCAGAAGTGAGACAGAGGTGAAGTTTTGGTCTACAACGGCACTTGTAGCTGATCCTTGCATTCAAACTCCATGACTGAGTGGGAGATGAGACTCCTCCATGATCATGGAAAGCTTGGACGTAGATCAGGCCTCTAGTTCCACCTATAACAAGGCTTACTTATTCTGGTGGCTGAAAACACTGCCCCTGACAAGGAGCAGAGAAGTAGGACTTCACAGCACAGGCTCCCTCACCCGCTCACCACGAGCACCAGCCGGCACCAGCTGGGAACTGCCCAGTTACATTCAGGTGTCTGAGACATCCTCTTTCCACCCACCTTGCTTTTGGCCCACTTTCGTGTGTCTCTTAGTCCAGGCAAAAGTAGCTTCAGAGATCTGGAGTAACGCTGGTGGATGTGTGGAAGCTGGGTGTCAGTTTTTCTTTCCCAGGCACTGGCAACTTGGGCAGAAATCACAGTGGATCAAAAGAGAACTTTTCTCACCTGTCACCATGCTAAGGAGGCAAGCGATAAACGGGCACACTGCTTTCACACCTCTGGCATTGCTTCCTTCCTTAAAGTTTCTAATAGTCACTGGTTTCCTCTGCCAGTAGTGGTGGATGGGAAGCTCTGGACCCAGTGACGAGCTGCGGGAGTGTTTTCATTGATGTTCTGGGAGAATAACTGCTTTCCTTAAGTTATGGTCCCAGTTTTCTTTCTTTTTTTTTTTTTTTTTTTTTTTTTTTTTTTCCTATTTTTTTTCCTTGTATCGACTAATGCAATAAAGAACAGCCAATGGAACAAAAATCCAGACTGAAGGCATATGGTATTTTCTTGCAGTCTTGAGTGTATCTTAGAAAATTTGTGTGACTGTAGGAAGCCCCATGGGCCGCAAGCTCCCTGCTTTTAAAATGGGCATTACAATACTAACCAGGCCAAAACATTGTAAGGAGCTTGAGTGGAAAGTGCTTTAAGGCATGCGCAATGGACAGCTGTTATATTTGCCTCGGGAAGAGGCCATATGTTGTCTTCTACGTCGCTGTGCAGCTCTGAGCTCAGAAAAAAATTACAAAGATCTTATTTGTGATTTTAATTGACACAGGATTCCTCCTGGTATTTTGAATGACCTTATGTGATGTTCCAGTTTAAGTAACTCTATAAAAGCAAGGGATACTCTGAGATCGAGACTTCAGAAGCACCTGTAACACAAAAATTAAGTGGAACAAAATACATACAAAATACCAGTGGAAATCTCTCTCTTCTCACCTGGCTACAGAGATGATATTGCTGCTGCTGCCACGTGTGCATGAGAAGTGAGGGCAGAGGGTGCTCAGTGCTGGGGCATGGTGTGGTTGGGCTGCCTAAAGCTGGAGGAGCAGAAGTGATTTGGGCTGGCTGGGCTGAGGGGGGTGAGCAGGTGCTGCTCTGAGTGACCTGCCCAGCCTCCCGTGGGAAGGGGAGGGAAGGTTAAACTCCCATCCTACTACCCTGGATATTTGTGCTGGCTAGACCATACGGCTTTCTTATAGGGGCTCCAACAAAATATATGGGAAATCTGTTTCACTTATTAGCTGCAGAAATACAAATTCACATTTCTGGGCTAAGGTGTGGGCAGTACTGCTAACCTCAGAATCACAAAAAAAAAAAAAAAAATATTAATTAAACTCAACAGTTTCAAAAAGGAGGTGTGGGGAAAGATAATCTCCCATCTCCAGGGCTGGGGCTGTGAGACCTCCCCAGCAGTTGTAAGGCTGGTGTTAAACCTGAGAGGTGGGGGGGACGTCTCTTTGATGTGACGTCCAGATGGAGGAGAAAGCGGTTGCCAGGGTGACACTGAAAATAGAGATTGGTCTACTCTGCTCCCATTGCAAGAGAGGTCCTCGGGGATAGCTTCAACGGGAGAAGAACCCTGCATACAGTGGGAATTAATGTGCTGCTGTTGCAAACGTGCATTGGTTGGCATCGTACATGGGAGAGCCCAAACACGTAGAAGAATGTTTTTTGAGTTTTGATCCTAAATGCAGAAGCCTAAATTTTGGACTTGGGAAGTAAATGGAAGAGAAGCTTTTGTCCTCACTTCTCACCCAGCACCCACTTGCATCCCATGCACCTATGTGATCTCTGAGCAACTGAAACAATTGTGTTCAAATTTAAAACTGTTTCAAACTTCAAATCTGCAGAAATATTTAATTAACCATGTGCAATCTTAAGCAATTTAGTTAGTTTAAATATCTCCCACAAAGATTTTCTTTGGAGTTGTTGTCTTAGGCAACCATATTACCAAGCCTTTTTACACTTTGAATTAAATTAAAATGAAGGCTTTCGCCTTGTTATTATTGTTTTTTTAATGATAAATCTTGAGGTATATTTTCCTTTTAAAAGTTATTTCTCTGCTCCTTGGCTTTTAACTCAGGATTTGTTGAAATTCCTTAGTAAAGGGGCTGCCCTGCCTCCGAGGTGATTTACACTGAGAAGAATGTTAAAGAATTACAGATGACTGTTGGTAACATACCTGTGTAACATTAAAATCAGGTTAATTGCTTACATTTCACTAGAAGTTATGGATTGCTGCAGAGCTTAGTACTTCAGCAGATACTGGTACAGCAGGGGGGTTTTATTGATAGTTAAATAGCAGTAGAAGTTGTCTGTGTTCAGAAGGGACCTCTTTGAGGGAGGACAGAACATTTCTCAAAGCTTCATATTTTCCCAAAGGGATTTTTCTAGCAGAACATGCCTGCTGTTCAAAGGAAATGTTCCCGGTATGAGCAAATGAATGAAAAAGCTAGCTTTACAATAGACACCCTATTAAACTTTAAGGGGGCTGAAGTGAAGGAGCCCAGCTCCATGTGTTTTAGGAAAGCTAATAAAAACCAGAAAATTATCTGTGGTGCTCTGCAAGGCAGCATGCGTGCAGGAGGCTGTTGCAAAACCTGCAGAAGGAAGCAGGACAGAGGCATTGAAAGAACATAACTAGGGAGTGATACAGCAAAAATCCAAGGTAGTGAATCTTTGCAGATTTAATTGACAAATTTAAATGCCAATTTGCAATACTGTCTCTCTCTCTCTCTCTCCCACTTGTTTCTTTTCAAGTTTCAAGTGAGATTTCAAGTGGCGAATAGGGAGTCTGCCCCCTCCCATGAGCAAGCCAGGGGATGTGAGTACTATGTACATGGTGGAGAGGATGTTGTCGCTATCGACAGCTCTTTGTGGAAGTGCTGAAGCGGCACGGGGGGAGCTCGGACACGGGTGGCAGCCCCCAACTCACAGCTCGTGGCTTGAGTAGCCATTTGGTCTCCGGCCCTGGGTGAGGCAGACAGAGGGTGCGAAAGATAATGCGTTTCTTGGGTGTCTTTTCCATTTTTCCCACAAAACCAGCCATCTCCAGCCTGGTGGTAGGTGCTCAGTGAAAGCAAAGGGAGCGTGCTTTCAGCTGGAGCTTGGGGGTGGTATTTTGGTGTATCCTCTTAGTCCTCATGTCTGCTTACACGTGCACGTGTGTGTGGAGAAGAGTGGCTTTCTTGGCCTGATCTGTCAGCACTGTAGATATTCCTATAATAAAGACTCACACTAATTACACAAGACATGTTGACTGGTTTATTGTACCGTAATTGCTGCTCTTGCAGGACATCCACCCACTTGAATGCGAGCAGAGGCTCCAGGCTTTTCTCAAAACGTCTGAGTTCGTAGGAAGTTTTAGAATTTGATTTTTACAATATTTGTTACTGCAGACTAAGAAGGAGCATTTCAGATTTCCCTTCCCTGCCCCAAATTTAGATTTTTTTAAGAACTGCAGAGAACAGTAAGGGAACCCATGAATACAAAATTGAACGCCGCAATCAGAAAGAGGGGCCAGCTCTCCTAATGAGGCTTTATTTAACCACTGACAATGTGCTGAGAAAACTAGAGGAAATAGGTCAGCTAAAAAAAATGGTACTACAAATGCCTGCTCTAATTTTCCCCCACTAAAATGGACGTCCTTGCAAAAGGGCTGGTTCAGGAGCCATCCCCTGAAGTCCTGCAGCTAATTTGTGAGCCATGGATGGGCTCTGGGACTCAAGACAGGTTATGTGATAGATCCACAGTAAGATGGATTCACTCAACTGTTTAATGAGGAAACACCTGAGCTGGCTCAGCAATTAGTAGGGTCAGCACCCTACCTGTTTCAGCACTCACAAGCTAGTTAACCCTTCCTTAATGCCACAATTTCACAATTCTCTTAAACCAGGAATTAGCCAGAGCTCCTGTCAGTAGTGATGCTTTCCAATCCCAGCTGTGAATTTTCTGCCTCATGCCATCTTCTTCCTTCAGCACAAGTGTTTGTGCCATGAACTGGAGCAGGGCACTGGGCAGGTTTAAAACGAAATATCTGTATGAGCTGGTTTTGATTTTGTCACTTCTCTGAACCTCTGATGCAATGGTTTGTGCCAGCTCAAGTAAAACTTTGTCACTTCTCTGAACCTCTTTGATGCAATGGTTTGTGCCAGCTCAAGTAAAAGGAGAGTGTGGGGGAGGGAAGAGGTGCTGGGGGGTGGTGGGACTCCTTCGTTAGTGGCAGTGCTGGTCTGTGTAGTCTGAAAGCATGTGAAATTGTGACCTGAGGAAGGGCTTCTTACCTCTGTCCCAACTCTGTACAAGAACAGTGATGTACAGACATGGCTGTACATCTTCTAAGACCTGATCCTGCCATCTTCATGCAGAGGTGTATTAAATCTCTCTCAGAGAAGGACCTGTAGACCAGGTTACTTCAGGCCCTGTTGCTGCCTCAAAATGATTACTTGCTCTTGTATCTGGTCTCAGGCAAAGCTGAGTTGTAAGCTTACACCCATGATTCTCTTTATATGAATGCATAAAGTAGGGTCATCGATGTCCATGTTAGAATCATAGAATCGTTAAGGTTGGAAGGGACCTTTAAGATCATCAAGTCCAACTGTCAACCCAACACCACCACCATGCCTACTAAACCATGAACCGAAGTGCCACATCTATGCATTTTTTTAACACCTCCAGGAACAGTGACTCCATTACTTCCCTTGGCAGCCTGTTCCAATGCTTGACCATGTTCTTATACAATATACAAATTGCGTTAAAGGAAGATTTTGCTCTGAGTTCAGATACCGCTTTCCAAGTACAGAGAGCATCTGCATCATCACAGAGTATAGCCAAGGATGAGACAGCACAACAATTATTTAATATTTTAGCCAATAAAAACTGCATCAGACCATCCTCAAGAAATATTTCTGTTGTTAAAATGGAGAGGACAAACGATGGTCTAGTAAAAGAAGACCTAAACCTCCTTGATTAAAGATAAAGGAAATCTTCTGGACAAAGAACAATCTGAATAGATTTCCAAAGAGGGATCTCAACTGCATAGGGAAAATAGAGTTCCCAAGACCCAGACTTCCTGTAGTGCAGGTAGGATGAAAGCCTGACAATTGCATAAGAGGTCTTTAGCTAGAAAGATTGGGAAAGAAAAGCCTCTAAAACTGATGCCAGACATAAAATTGTATGTATGCATTTCCCTTAGCTTTGCATGGCGGGTCTGTCTGAGCTTTCATATTTTCCTTAATCACTTTACAAATACTTCATTGGCATTACATTGCTCCATGTCCAAAGATGGTGAGGTTTGCCTCCCTTAAAGCAGAATGATTGTCCTCTCAGAGAAAGTGTCTTCTTGTGACCAGTCTTTGCCAGAAAACTTGTGCAGCATGTAGCAAAAGAAGTGGGCAGGATCTTGGGATCCACAGGTCCTGAAAAAGCCAGTGAGACTGAATGGAGCAGCCTGGCTTGGTGTATAGCTGAGGATCTTGTTTGCATAGCTGAGGATCGTGCCCTGCAGTCATGTCCTGAATAGCTGTGTGCTGAGGCCTGTGGAAGAGGCACTGGCTAAGCCACTGAACCACAGCACAAGAGATGCCCTTACCATAAAGTATCAGCAAAACGACAAGCTTAGCAACTGGGGAGCTGTGAAAAGACAAAATAACAAGCTCTTTTGAAAAGTTAACCTGGCCCAAGTCACTCCACACCATGGATGGCCAGACTCAAGGACCTTCTATTTATTTAGTTTGGTTAATTCTCATCAGTACACCATAGACTAAAGTGTGCAGCAGCAGCAACAGATGCTTAGATACCATGGTGATGGGAGCTATAGAAAACCTTGCATAGCTATGGAAACCGCAGTTGCATTTATCCATCAGAAGTGAATATCTGGCAGCCCATGTCTATCCTTCATGTTCTGGAAGATCATGAAAAAAATACTTGTACACGGCATTATATTTCACAGCTTTCTTTTTACTTGGCAACGCACACTTATCTCTATGTGATAATAATAATGGTACATGTATTTTTAGACTAACATTATGTGATGGTAATTCTACTGTTATCCAATGTAATACAAGCTCACAAAAAAAGCCTTTACAGAGAAGAATTGAGGAAATCAAATCAGATTTAACCTGGTGGCAAATAGAAAAGATTTATCTCAGGGTTTAAATAAACACTTTTTTCATTAAAAAGTAAAGAAAACAGCAGAAAGTATATGTCTGGATTATTCAGTCTTCAGTTTTCATGTTCAAAGAGTCTTCCTAATTGTCTGATTTTGCTATGCAGTGTAAGAACAGAACATGTACTGTATCTGTCACATCTTTCTAACCTAGAGGAATGAGAACAAGACGAAGAGCAAGGCATTTCAGAGCCCCCCTCATGGATCTGACAATGGCTGTATCATCAGGGACAAGTGACATTCCTTCTCTGTTCTCCTTTCTCATCTCCAAAATTAAGGCAATCACACAAAGCTGTAGATATCTGCATTAGTAGGAAAAAAAAAAATAAAAAGTCAAATGGAGGTTATAAAGTTACTTTCCACTAGCAGTAATTGGCTGCAGTCAAAGCTATGGGTAAAAGTGAAATAAGCTGTGTTAGCATCATAGTACCTTTTGCTTTTACCTGTCCTATTTTTACAAGGGCAAGCAGCTCAGCCTGCATTGCCAGGCAGCTGCCATGGCCGAGCTGGCAGCAGCATATTGCTGACTTGGTCATTCATGCTGGGCAAACATGCTCGGAAAGCACTTGGTCCACAAGCCAGGCAAAAATTTTACAGACAATGGGTAATATCCTGGCCCTGAGTGAAATCTGTGGCAAACTTTCTGTAGATATAGTCATGTTCCTTACTGCCCTGCAGTCTTTCTGGGTTAGCACGGGGCAGGAAATACTTCTTCCCCTCTTGCTCCTGCACTTTCAGCTCACAAGCTCATCTGGAAAGCAGAGACATAGAAAGTGGAGACCTTGGATACTGCAGAGACACTCGCAGAGGTGTTGGCTCTTTGTATGGGTGGTCCAGAGAGATAGTGAGAAGGGTTTCTATGTGAAATGCCTTTTGTGTTTGCTAATCATCTGGAAATTATCTGTAGATTAACTCTGATCTTAAATTCAGTAAAGATATTTTTAACAAATGGAATAGAAAACAAGAATTGTAAAGGTTTATAAAGCCATGGGTGGCAGAAAAATGAAAGCAAATTACACTTAGTTTCCTTTCAAGGAGATCAAAGTCATAGGGCCTTCTTGGCAAAACACGTTAATCCTTATTTACACCGTGTTCCTTTGGTGCCTCCTACAGTTTTTTTTTCAAATCTTCTTACCCCCTCCCCAAAGGCTGTTGATCTCTATAACTTTCTTTAAGAGGTGGTTTCAACATCCCTTTCCACAGCTTAGTGACACAGCTTCTCTCCCAAAATGGCAATGCCTCCTCAGTTAACTAGGTGCCCTCTGACAGACTGGGTTGGACAATTAGCAAATCGCTGGTGTAACAATGAGTAAAGCTTCTCCTTTCTCCATCTCATCAACTTCTGATGAATCAGCAAATCTCAGAGTGAAGCTGTTCAGAATTTAAACTTCATTACCTATCAACACGAAAGTGGACAGCAGCTCCTGCTACAGATACACAAGAGAGATTTATAGATACAGCTTGCTATTGACCCCTGGCTGAGACCAAATACAGCAATAAGGGATTTCAGGCCACTGGACCTCAACCACTAGTTTCAAGGCATGCTGTGACAATGTGAATGGCAGAAAAGGAACCAGAATTTGGGTTAAGCATATTTTTCTTTAAAAGTGATCATAGGCCACATCGGTTCCCGAGGGCAATATATTCCTTTTGATAAACTCATCTGAGGTTACTGCTTCTAAGTGCAGGCCCTAAAAATGATTTAACTCAGAATCTACTATGGCTTTTGGCAGATGTAGGAAAAAAAATTAAACCAAAATTGTACAGCTACCTATTCATCTTTGTTGGGGAAAATCCTCAGCTATAGGCTCCAACAGTCGTGATCATGACTCTTTCACAGCTTGAAATCCTGGCAAAAAGGAACTTGAGGAATTTCAGCTATTCCACATGACACCAGGCTTGCCTTGCTACTTCCTTCTGAGTAATCTTCCCCCCAAAAGGAAAATCTGAAGCAGTGTGTCATTTGTATATATATATATACACTTTATAAATTATATATATATACTT
>JMFS01116648.1:0-32283 GCA_000699545.1 Podiceps cristatus
GGCGGGGGGGTAACAAATTCCTCGTTTTCCAGGCTGGTGAGGATGTGTGTTCCCTGCCCGTGTCCTGCCTGCCCCGGAGCCCCCGGCACCCAAAAAAGTCCCTTGACCCCAAGATCCTGCAGGAGCGATGGGTGAGGGATAGTGCCCAGGGGTGCCAGGGCTGAGGAGGCACCTCCGCAGCATCAGTTTTCAGGCCGTTTCAGGGTTAATAAGGTTTTCTCTATTGCCAGGGTTACAGGAATTGAACTCTCTCCCTAATTTATTTTAATTATAACTAATTAATACGGCATTAGGGAACAGCGAAGGAATGTGAAGGGGAAGGAAGAGGAAGGGAAGATGCTGAAGTTGGGTCATTCCCAAGACTTCGGGTCTGCGAGGTCGACTGACGCACCGGGAGAAAGGGCTGCGCGTCGGCAGAGCTCGTGCGCGCGGCGGTGAAGCGCAGGTCAGCTCTCGCTAATTTGTCTGATGGGGAATAAGGCTGAAAATATTTCTAAACCCATTTGCTTTCCCCCCTGGAGGAAGATAAGAGTAAATATGAATCATTCTTTTAAAAGTTTGGGAAGCGGTTTGTTCCAAGAAGAAATATATATTTTTTTTTACAGTAGGAAGCGTGCAGGCAACTTCGGGAGGCTTTTATAAGACCTTGTCGGGAGGCTTTTATAAGACCTTGTAACCTCTTTGAAGCTGGAAATCTTTTTTTTATACATATAGCACTTGCATAACAAGGTCTTAACTGTGAATGGGATTCCTAGGTGGGGTTGCAATAAACTGATTAATAGTATCATTCATGGTATCATACCTCATTCATATGTTTGCTATAAGTAAAGAGGAATACATCGGCAGGCACAACACCGTGGTTGTGACTTTAAATAAGAGACTCTTGGCGGAAAGTTACAGCTGACACGCGTACCAACGGGTAATGCAATCAGTAAAGCTACAAAAAAACGCCCAAGAAAATAAGTTTTGGAGCAAAAAGTGGCACAAACAAGACCACAAAGAGCTGCTGCTGGGCAGGGCTGTGGCACGGAAAAAACAAGGAGGGTAAAGTCACCCAGATTTTCAACCCAAGGATAGAAAATAAGAAGGAGCTGAGTCTGTCAAAGGGATGGGTCGGGGTTGGTTGATCCTATTTATGCAGAAACAAGCCCTCACAAGTAGGGTCTGCGGGTTTTTAACCTGGAGGCGACGAGGACTGATTTTGTCACCGGTCGCCCGTGAGACAAACCACTGGGAAGGCCTTGCAGGGTGCAAAAGGGAACGCAAAACAGTGGGCGAAGGAGAAGTAAATGTCCTGGCCGTGGGCCGCAGCAGCTCAGGATCCAGTCGGAGCCTTAAGAGAAGAGACAAATAGTTGTCAATATTTCCTATAAAGCTGCTTATTTCATTTGAAAGGAAATAATGGGTCAATATTTCTGCTTATTTTAGTCAAGGAGTAAGTTCTTAAACACCTACCAAGTGGCTGAAGTATGGAGAAACGTGTGGGGTGATAAAATATGACTCGGGTGTTTTACTGTGCCGGCGTCCCCACGATCAGCTAAACCGAGACATTTAGTTCATACCAAGAAAACACTAGCCCTCGGGAGCCGGCAGCGTGGCTAACGCAGCGATCGCTTGGGCTGCGTCCCTGCCCAGGCTGAAATGCTCCCCGGCCAATGCTGCTCCTATTTTTAATCGCAAAGAGCCCCCGTTTCACAGCACCTGGATTTGTGCTTTACGGGCGGAGGCCCGGGAGCGCGTTCGTCACGCGGCTGTCGTTGCTTTTGAGGAAACGGGCCCGGAGCGCTTCTGATGTCCTAAAGCTGCCCAATAAGGCGGGCGTAGCGCGGCCTTTGCGCTTGGACGGCGGGCGAAGCCGCAAAGCGACCGAGAGCGATTTTTGCCCAGGGATAAACAATACCCTGACTTTTCATTTATTAAACGCCAAGGTTACAGTCTGTTTTGCTTACATTGTTTCACAGGGAGATGTTTACCCTCCTGAAAAGCTAAAATGTTTTCTCCCCTTGCAACATAAAAGCCTGGGAGTGAGTATTGTCGCTGGAGATAATGTTACACAGCCTTAGCAAGATGACACTTAAAAACTTCATCAGCCTCCAAGAATTTCGGAAATAGCGATGAACGAAGGTAACAAGTGTTAAGAGCAGGCAGTGCTTGCAAGAAGTGTCCTTACAAGCGGCGTTTCGAGAGCTTTTTTCTGTTTCCAGTTACCACTAGAGCTGCACAGCTCAGACCATTTTTAAATAATTATACTTAACAGTTAAAAAACCCTCCCGTGCTTAAATAAATTTTAGCTAAGATGGTTTTGTGCTTTGCAGCCTCACATGACCCTCAGTCTTTCTTGTGTGACTGTTGTAACAAGTCAAATTCATGTATTTTGATACCCTGCACGTGATAAAGATACTTGGATCACTTAAGCCCGTACAAAACTGCAGTGCTTGCATGTCATTTATCTTAAAATCCTATTGTAGCTCTCGTGAAATGTAATTTCTTCAGTGAATGGAAATTTATACTGACAGAGGTGTTATAAAACACGGAAAATACTGGGGTAAGGGGACCCAGGGTTTCCTTTATCTCTTCATGTATTCACTGATGGGGATTTATTTTTCAGCTCGGGGTTGGCTCGTCGCAGATTACAGAGCTCTGATGTAATTAAAGGGACCCGTTTCCAGTCCTCTTAAGCAAAACTTGCGTTCCTTGCAACAGGTGAGAAACGTGTGCTGAGGCCCCGAGACAGCAAACTGGTTTCCGTATCGGTTCCTAAAGCTGCTTGTAGGAAATCACTCAGCCTAAAAAAACTCTCAGGATCCCAGCCTCTACCTTCCCGTTTCAAAATCATAGAATCATAGAATCATTTAGGTTGGAAGAGACCTTTAAGATCATTGAGTCCAACCGTTAACCTATCGCTGCCAAGCCAAAATGCTTGGGTAAGGAAAAACAAATTATATTCATAACCTCGAGTAAATAAATTGTCGCTTCAACTACACATTTTATTGTACTTAAGCGCTTCCCACTAATAACCAACCCACACTACAAAGCCATTTCTTAATATGACAGCAAGCTAAGTTCTCAGTTGTGAGCAAAATTAGGAAGTTTTTAAAAGTACAGACCAATTAATACAGCAGGGCGGTATTGCACGGTTCTCGGCATGTGGAGAAAAGGTGGGTTTGCTAAAGAACTTGATCCTTATTTTCAAGAAATGCCGTTACTGTGTGGTTGGTGTCTCACCTGCAGAATTTCCCCGTGGGATTTATACCCAGTATTAGCCTAACTCTAAAGGGAGCGGTGCTGAGGCAGATTTAAACCTTCCCCAGCTTTCTAAAGACTCGCTGCTGTCACCCCTTCATAATGCAGCTACAATTAACTTTGCTGGAATTTCTGTATTTGAAGCAGCTTTAAATTAGAGCCTGAACTTCCAGACGTGTATGCAGATGGTCTTTGCTACTGTCTGTACCAGCCCTTGGTTTTCGCACTAAAAAAGCCCACCCATGTTGACAAATTTGCCCTTTGCGGTCTGGCTTCAGTGCGGCCGGTAAAAATAGCGAGTGATACGGCAGACAGAATGGGCCTTAAACTGGATGAAGGTATTTTTGATAGCTTTTCTTAGCTCCAGACTGAAGAGCAAGGAATCAGATGTTGACACATTAGTGGGGAATATACCAAGCAAAGGGATCTGTTACCGAGATGCCCGTAAACTGGCAATTTTGCCATCCTCCAGAATTTGAACCCTTCCGTGTTTTTTTGGTTTTATGTTGATTAAAGTGTAAATAACAGCAACTGGCATGTGTCAGCCGTGTCAGAGCCGCATGCCAAAGCTTTGTTCAGGTTGGATCTTTAGCGTTTCTTTACTTGTCCGTGAATTTTCTTAGGACCTCTGGGGCATAGCTCATTATTTTTACCGCTGTAACCAGCAGCGTTGTCATATAATTATTTCCCTTTAAATCCGGGAGAACTTGTCTGGCCTATTGGGCGGAGAACTTAATTGTGAGAAGGCCCCGGAGGACAGTCAGCGCTGGATGGTAGCTGTACCGTTAGCATGTTACCCCTCCCCAAAAAGGAGAATCCAGGCTCTAATCCATACCCCCAAGTCATGCCAGCTCGCCAGGAACCAAAGCGCACCCACGCTGGAGTTGGAGACTTCTGTGCTCAGGCAAGGAGGATTATGGACATCATATGACTAATTCTGCAATGACGGTATATGCTTAATTGGTAAAGGATTGCATTTTCTATCTTTTTTTAACCCAGGACATAGCGTCAAAGGTCTGCCTGATGTTTGAGGTTCCTTTCAAGTATTATTTTCATTGAGATTCACTGTACTTAAGGTTACTGTGGCCACCGGCTTTTTCTTATGCCCTTGAGCACTGCCATGCTTTTTAGTGATGAGAAACCAGCCTTCAGATTCCTCTGAAACACCAAGCTGTGCTGCTCTTGCAGCTCGCAGAGGGACTTCCCTGAACCTCAGGTACAAAAGCTCTGGCTGTTTCAAAAGCCGGTGGCGAGGAGTCAGGAAGAGCAGAGTATTTATGTAAGCAGACTACGGTACCACACTGTAGACGTTCATTTTAATATCCTGCTTTCCAGCTCTCTGCCTCTGTTTCCCCGTCAAATACAAATACAGTCATTTCACTATTGGTGATGCTGAGCTCCTAAAAAATATAAGTATTTCTTTAGCTTCCAAGAGTGCATGTTGTAGTGAGTTGAAGTCAATGCATCTTAAATTCGGTGATAAGAAGATGTTTCTACCAGCTGATGGTACTTAAATATTCAAACAGATTACCAAGTGCCACAGCAGCAAAACCCCTTGTGCTTGAAAATTTAAGACTGCCTGGATGTCTGTCAGGAAAATGCACTCCCAAATTGGTGGTAGCAACACCAGAGTCACTTCTTGGTGACAATCCTGGTGACTGTGACAGCCTCCAGTAATGGGAATATATTAATCTCTTGCTCTGTGCCCATAAAGCACTATGTCCTCCTTGCATTAAAAGCTGAATGTAAATAAATACAAGTCCCATCGTCAGTTCATTTTGCTTGCATAGAGGTTATCTCAGAGCCTCTATGTGAGATGGACAAGCAGAGGGGCAAAAGAAAATCTTCCCATCCTTGGTGTAAGGCTCCCCAGAGTGTAACACTGCAAGCCGGGGGCTCAGGAGCTGCCAAGTCGCCCTGGTTATAGAATGGTAGAGGTTGGAAGGGACCTCTGGAGATCCTCTAGTCCATCCCCGTGCTAGAGCAGGATCCCCTAAAGCAGGTTGCACAGGGCCATGACCAGGTGGGTTTGAGTATCTCCAGAGCAGGAGACCCCACACCTCTCTGGGCAGCCTGTGCCCGGGCTCTGTCATCCGCACAGCGAAGAAGTTTTTTGTTATGTTTATATGGAACTTCCCATGTTCCATCTTGTGTCCGTTGCCCCTTGTCCTGTTGCTGGGCACCACTGAAAAGAGTTTGGTCGCATCTTCTTGACACTCACCCTTGAGAGATTTGTAAGCAAGGATGAGATCCCCTCTCAGCCTTCTCTTCTCCAGGCTAAACAGCCCCAGGTCTCTCAGCCTGCCCTCGTAAGAGAGAAGTTCCAATCCCCTCATCATCTTAGTAGCCCGCTTTGCTTTGCCCAGCACCCGACGTTGCTGACACCGGCGGGGGGTGGCAGGCAAAGGGCAAGGTGCTAAACCTCCTCTCCTCTTCATGTGTGGTTGGACCAGGTTAGGGCAGCCTTAAGTGCTGCACTCTTTTGGGTGGCTGCCAGCAGATCCCACGGGGGTTTTACAACACCTAGTTGTAAAACCTAGTTTAGATAGTAGGTATTTACCAACATTGTCTTCAGCTATTGATGTTTTACCTGAAAAAGCAGTGCCGGTGTTTTGAAGTGCATATGGTGGCTACAGCAGCGCAGAGCCAAGGTCTGTCATCTCCAGCTCGCTCACCTTCCTCTCTCCCCAGGTGTTTGGTTGGCAGAAGAACATCTTTCAAATTCCAATTTTTTATTTTATTCATATGGAGGTGCCGTGTCTCTCTTTGAAATGGCTCAGCCTGAGAAAAGCATCCGTATCCCTCCTGCAGCCAGCTGGACCGTGCTGAAGGGTTTGCTTTCGCTGCTCTTACCTGTGGCCTTGTGCCTCCTGACACACTCAAGGCATGTACGGAAGGACCAATAAAATACGTCCTGCAGTGTTTGGTGTATTTTTAGAGTTTGTCCCAGATTATTGGCCTTTGTCCCAGATTTCAGTGGTAAGGGTATAAGAATGCCCAGTGGGGCTGAGTGCTTCCTGAGTTGCTCTAAGGAAGCCTTTAATCAGGAAAAATACCCTCTTAAAGAAGGCAAATAATTAAGTTTTTGTGGCAAATACTCTACTGCCATTAGCAGGAGGTGATAAACACTCAAGACCACAGTATAAATAGAGCAAGGCAGATGCACCAAGCTTTAAAGTGCAACATTATTGTGTTACATGGTATTGAGTAATGAATTGGGCATCACTAGCAAAGTAGTTTTCCTTTTGTCTTTATTGGGACCAGAGATTGGTTTTACAGCATAAAGTGTCTGTCACTGCTGCTCACCATGGGGAAATACTGGTACAAATTGACTGGAGGAAACTCATCCCACACGCTGGCAGCTGGCAATGTGCAAGCGGGGAGCTAATGTTGGAGGGGAACTTCAGGTGTCCTCCAGTCCATCCTCCTCCCTTTGGCAGTGTTTATTCGGCCCGTGTTGTTCCTGGGAAATGCTCATCCAACCTCTTCCTGCAGTGATGGGCACTTCACGGTGCTCCAGGCTCCCAGGGCTTCACAACCTTTGCTTGCAGAACATTTTCCCTCCTGTGTAAGCTCAGGCTTTCCCTGCTGCGGTTCGGTCCTTACTGAGCACATGGGGGATGGATTGCTCCTTTTTCTCTCTGTTCCAGCTTTTACCCGTTGGAAGATTGTCTCTCTTCAGTCTACCAAAGCCAAATCAGGTCAATTCATCTGTCCCTTCCTCGTATTTCTCACAGCATGACCCTTGCTCCATCCCTTGAGCCGCCTAGCTGTACCTCAGGGGATGAATTTCCTTGCCCAAGTCCTGGGCTCCCCGTGCCACCATCTCTGGCATGTGCCCCTCGGCTCTGGGACTTCTCTACATTCAGCCCTCCCACTGCAGCAGACACTGCAGGTGTCTGCTGGGATGCTGAATGGCTCCCTTGTGGGCTCGTCCAAGCAATTTCTGGCATTTCTGGGCTTCCACCTTGGTCTTACCTCTTTACCCTCCTATCAACTGCTTCTTGCCTAGTTGCCCCAATGCCCTTTCTCAGACTATTTAGCTTCATAGCATAGAAGATACCACATGTCATAAAAAGTACAAAGAATAAAAACTATTCTGTCAAGAATCCAACCACTGGTCCATCAATTTTGTAGAGAGACAGGAGTGACACGTTGCCAATACAGATGCAGGAAAAGTACTGTTGCAGTACTCACGCTTGTGAGAAGAACCTGCTTTCCTTCCCAGCACTCCCCGGTGTTCCATTCTTGGACAGTTTGGCATATTATCAGCAAGAAATGTTTTCACAAGTGAGAACAGCCAGCCCTGCAGGCTGTGATGCCAGGGTATTGTGGGTTCCTGGCATGGGCAGTGCCTCTCAGTGGATTTTAGAACAAGATGGAAATATTTCTGTAGCCAGCTTCAAGGTTTTATCTATTTATAGGTGTCTTGATGTCTCTTAAATTGGGATTAGGTCTGTTGGAAAGAAGATGGCACTTCATGTCTTGACTTTCTTAGCCATGTATCCATACAACCTCTTTTGCTCCCCAAAGCCACTGATCTCATCCTTTTTTTTTTCTTTTTTTCTTTTTTCTTTTTTTCTTTTTTTCTTTTTTTCTTTTTTTCTTTTTTTCTTTTTTTCTTTTTTTCTTTTTCACCAAATGCCACTCATTTGTGTTGAGAAGCAGGAACTGGCAACAGGGAAATTACCAGTAATCCAGGAAACACCCAATCTGTTCCCCATTTTCTGTGGCCTATTCATGCTGTGGGATAGTGCACAGACACTTAATTATTCACTTACCATAGTTTAGATGGTTGCGAGTGGCTACTAACACCAGATTTGAAAGGGATTCAATAATAATGGAGGAGAAGACAGGTTTAAAAAAGCCCAAGGATGGCATGGGACAAGGATGAGAAGGGTGAAGGACATATGGCAGAGGCACTGGTTGGGGGGGTTCCGGTGGCCTGGGTTCCAGCTCAAGCTTCTGCAGGATCTCTGATAGGCTTTGCTTTACTTATCTCTTAAGTCCTGATCAGAATGGGAACAACGGGCTTTATCCACAGAAGTAATTAAAATGTTGCACTCCCTGGCAGGGGAGTTAAAATCAATTTCTCAAATACAAGATGAGGAGCAATTGGCCAGACTGCTGGCATGCAGAAAAAGATCTGGGGCGGTGATGCTTGGGAGCGCAGCAGAAATCCAGGGCTGCAGAAGTCCGACAGTTCAGAGGGGCACACTGCAGGAGGCGTGGGACAATCTTTCCATTCAGCTTGGCGGTGACTGAGTCTTGGCTCAAGAACAATTTCCACACCTTGGGAGAGATATGGCTCAGCTGGGAAAAGCCCAAAGAGGTGCAAAAAGAAAGATTGGAGGTGTAGAAAACCTGCTTTTGAGGAAAAGCTGAGAGAGAGAAGTGTGGGGTCTGAAGGGAGGACCAAGGTGAGACTACGCGAGTTGCCAAGTACATGCAAGGCAAATGCAAAGAGAAGTGGCACAACGTGTCCCTTTACCCTCTGCAAGTAGAGTGAATAATGGGCTTCAGCTTCAGCAGGCAAGACGTAGGTAGCAGGAAAAACTTTCCCGTGCTATGGATAGTTCAGCACAGGGTTATATTCCCACAGGCTGTTGTGGAGTTGTCACTACAGGAAGGTGTTGGACAAAGATCTTGCAGGGATGGTTGAGGTATTGTTGGTTGTACCAGAGGCCTCTTAGAAGGCTTTCTCCAACTTTCTTTTCCTCTTTCCTCCAGTTGCCACTGACATCATTGGAATTCAGCACTTCAGCGTTTGGGCAGACCTGCCACAATAGCAATCCCCTGTTTGCAATCAAGGAGATTGCAAGAGCAATGCCATGCATATTTAGCTGATGTGCAGCTCCTAGGATTGTGGGGGTACAGAAACAAGCTAGCAAATAAGTATGCCATAACTGCAGGAGTTGGTTATTCTAGAACATTAAAAATCCAGCCTCTCTTTGACAAGCAAATGCAGAACATCAGCGGAGCTTTTTTGTGTGAAATATTGTAAAGAAATCTCAGTTATGTTTATTGTTAGAGGGGCACAAAGGAAATCTCATTAGAATCTACCGAAAATGATCTGTTATAAAGGGAACAGAAGTAATTTGTGAGCTCTCAGAAAACTAGAATGCGGCTCTGTTCTGCCCCTGTCCTCGCTGTCTGCTGCTACTCTAGGGCACAGATTTCTTGAGAGAAGGATCTATGCCTTCTTGCTCACTTAGCTCTTATACCTCACGTTTTATTTGCTCAGAGACTTGAACGATGAGCAACAAACACTCTTGTTCCTATTTTAAACACATTGAAACTGCAGTACAGAGAAATAAAATGACTTGTGCAGGGTCACAGAGCAATTTTGTGGCAGGGCCAGGACCAGAACCCAGCTCCCTTGCTCCCAAACCCATGTGCCAGCCTTCAGCTCTTCATTGACCCTTCATTTTAATCAGCCTTCCAAGGAAGTCTGTTGACCTCTTCCAATTGACTTCCATGGGAGTAATGCCAGGTATGAAATGAAGTCACCGGGAATATCAGTGCAAAAGAAGCCAATATTAGATGCGAAGAAAGAACTGATGGAAGGGAAAAAATAGATTTTACAAGAAAAGGAATAAGTTCTAGTGCTGCTTCCATAATATCATTCCCCCTTTAATTTGTGCCTGGTCAAAATTAAAAAAAAATAGATTGCTAATATTAATAGATGAAATGAATCTTGAATTTTATAATAGTGGAGGAAATGAAAGGACCAAAGTAATATTGTGTTGTTAACTGAGATTTTAATAATGATTCTGTCCTCAGTTGGTGCATTTATTCCACAGAAAGTAAATCATTAATGAAGAGGGGGTGAAAACAGTTTTATGGGGATGGATTTTTGAAAGAAAAGTTTAATTTTGCTTAACTTTTAGAAACTCTGAAATATGCCTGAAGGTCAAAAAATAAAAGACAAACACCTCAAAACCAGTCCACAAAGATGGGATTTAGCCGAGTGGCTAATGCTGCGGTGGTAGGATGAAGCAATGTCCGTGGATCCTCTCCAAGAGAGCTGAAGTGAGTGGAAGAGGTAGATTAGAGATGTTGGTGTTAATGGAGGAAGAAAGGTAGGTTAGAGATGTTGGTTTTGATGGAGGAAGGAAAGTTGCAAGGTTTGCCGTTTGTTGGTTGCATTCTCGTAGCTATTTCTGAATGGCATCTGGAGAGCAGTAAGGACATCAGCCTCACCATAAACCAAAGGAGACCAAACTAGGCTCGTGCTGTGTTTTCTGTGGGCTTCTGCAAGATCTGCTTCTACCATGTCCTCTGCAGGGGCTGGATGGACTCAAATCACTCTCACTGCTGTGAGGGTGTTTGACTTCCCAGGTGAAGAAAGCCCACCAAGGCTAGCGTGTCCAACGGTGGCTCTCGACCTACCCACTGCTATCTCCAACCACCTCCAAGGGGTCCCAGAAAAAGGACTCCCTGGAGCAGCAGCCCATTTCAAACCAAGTTCCCCAGTCCGAAATGTCCAGCATAGGGAGGATCACAGTCTCACAGTGGTGGAGAAGAAAAACCTCTCTGTAGCTGGGATTTGGTGCCTAAGAAGCAGCAAATACGGAACATACGCGCCTGTGTGTGCATGAAAGAGACGGGGGAAAAGACAGAATTCCCCTGATTCCTTAATGAGCACAGCACCCCCATGATGAATGTAGAAATTTGCAAATTAAACGACATTTTTGTATTTAAATTATCAAATCAATAAAGAGAAGTAAACATTAAACAACATTATATGAGAGCCTGGAGTGTCACCACAAAAATTAAGACTATGTAATTAAAAGTACAATGCAATTTATTTTTATATTGTTCTTCATTCAAATAAACAAATCTTATTACTTACCCAAAAATGTAAAGCAGGCTGCAGACTAATTCAAAAGATGAAGACAAAGTGGCTATTGAAAAACCTATGTTTCTTGGTCCCTTAGATCTGGCAGCAGTCATGATTTAATATTTTAACTACTGTAATAGGTTATACTGCTGAAGAAAAGTGCATTAATTACTATGGGAAGCCTAAAAAAAAAAAAAAAAATCTAATTAAGGAGAATAAAATCATTCTTATTGACTGGGAAAAATAAAACTTTGTAAAGGGAAATGAGGGATGAAAAAACGGAAGACTCACAAATATTAATAAATGTGGTCTGCGTGGGGTAGAAGACACGTTTCTGCAGTTGCTGGGGGGGGGTGTGGATTTGAATCTGGCTGGAGATCGCAGTTTGCTGTGGCTAAAGCTCTTCCCCAGCATCTCACCCACTGGAAGCATCTTCTAATTAGCTGCAGCACAGGGAGTTGAGGTTGCTCTAAATTCAGCTCAACATGTCCGTGCAGAGCCGGCCCCACTGGCTGTGTCTGAAACAACAGACTAAGAGCATGAGATTGTGCTGCGTTCCTGCATATGGTACAGGTAACCAAATAATTGTCTCGATAGCCGCCATCCTTCCGAAAAAGTCACAGGGGATGCATGTAAAAAACCAGTCCTGTGCCCCCAACCATGAGATACGTCATGCCTGGGGACACTGAGGGATGAATTGCCATGGGCAGATGCAAATCTGCCTTTCAACTAGCCACAGCCCTTTAAAGTAATGTAAAAAAACCCCCAAAACAACAACAAAAAAACTTTCTGTATGAAATATCCAACCCCTTGTTTGCTCAGACCCATCTTTTGACTTTACCCCATGTAGCTGCTGAAAGGGAGCACCTGCAGCCCCAGCGTGTGCTCTCACGGGATCCCCAGGGATGCAGGGCTGCTCTGGGAGCAGGTGCATCTTGTATCGGCCAGAAACGGCCGCCAAAAATGTTAGGAGGTGTTTGACTATTTTTTCCAGATGTGAAACTAGATGGGACCGTGTGTGGTTTTGTCATTGCCAGGACTGGATTCTGGGGCTGTGATTTTGAGCTTTCATCCCAATTTGGGAAAAGAGTGTGTTTATTTCATGACCTTGAGCATTCTTGTGATGGGAAAACCCGTTTTCTGCCCAACTTTACTGCCCTCATTCCTGAAGATCCCACTGATGTCTAAATGTCTATGGATGTTAAAAAGAGAGAGGACACCATAGGATCAACAGCTACACTAAGTGTTTAAACAAATACATGCAGTTTAATTACTTCAGCTGATATTAGTGGTATTAATGCCTTTTCAAGCCAGGAGTTATCCTTTGATCACTTATATTTACTTCACATGTAAAATAGACTACAGCAGTTTGGCCAGTTATCTTGTACTGAATCCAGTAACTTGTACGTCATTAATATCTCCAAACATGAAAAATTAGTAGTATAAATTTTCAAGAGCCCTTCCAGGATTACAAATCTTCATCAAAGGCAAGAGGAATTGTCTGAGGAATAAGGACTTCAAGATTCAATGAGTGCATGCCGTGCCAGAGAAGAAGAATCCAAGTGAAATCTTCGCAACAAATGATGCCATTCTGGATATGTGCTTGCACAGAAAGTGAGCAAAAGGGCACTGCACCGCCCCAGGTGTATTTTGGTGGTATCACTGACACCCAGAGTTGCACAGCTCTTCGCTCGGAGGTAAGCATGGTCTCTTTTCCCACCTTCGCCTGCAGAAAGCAAGGTTGCAAAGCAGTAAGCATAGCAGAGGGTGTTTGAAGGGGACGTTGATTGACTGGGGGTTATTTTGCAGCACAGAAACATCTCAGCAGTAATGCCTGTTGATTAGCAAAGAATTTTTATGTTGAACCTTGCAAAACACAGGGATTACTCGTGAAGGGTATCGTATAGACTGTGTGTAAGATATCTACACAAGGGTTGCAGAAACAGCCTTTAGTCATAAAACCTAGAAATAAGCAAAGATTAAATTCACCCTTTGAGAAAAAGAAAGGGATTTTTATGTGGTAGCATCTGATGGCCATTGTATTGGGACCATGCCATACTGTGCATGCTCTTCTAATCCGGGATCTGTAGACATAAGAACTTTGTATAGTCTAGCCTGAGCTCCTGCATGCCCAGGCACCCAGGGCTGATGCAACCCCAATGCACAGCTCACATACTGCGCTTGGTCTCATGTGGCCAGGACTCATGAGGGGTAGGGGTCTGGGGACACATGGGAGGGCCTGGGGTTCTGGGCTGTTGGTCAGGGGTGGTATGTTTTAGCGACCTGAGTGTAGGACTGCCACTCTAGCATCCCCCAACCCAACTGTAACTCTCTTTGCACTATGAGATACAAAGCGAGGTGCAGCAGCAAATGCCTGAGATGCACAGAAAGCATCAGGGCAGGGGAAGGTCATGAGGGCGGTGGTGGGATTAGGCTCACCTCATTTCGGATATTTGCAGAGTAGACTTCTAAATGCGAGCTGTCACACGGGGCTTTCCAGGCAGCAAGAAGAAATAAATGTTTTTATTATGCAATTAATCTTCTCTGTTATAACCATCTACTTTAGGAAGAGATGAATCACCGTAGACTCCATCGACTGTATTGACTGGCTCTCCATTGACTAGTGAGAGAGCCACGGGTGACTACCTCAAGTGCAGATTTCTGCTTTAGTTGGGTGAATCTACTGAGTGTTTCGTGCCCATAGTGTAAGACTTGGCTGCTCTGAGCAGCCCAGACTGTGGCATTTCAGTCAATAACTTCTGCGGCAAGCACAGTATTTCTGGATAAGCAACACCTATCAGGAGGAGTTTGCAATGTAAGTAGACAAAAGAAATAGCGAGTGGGAAACAGAGGTGCCCCGTGACCCACAGGAAATAAAGCCTGCACCTCCTGCTCCTGCACCGTGTCCCTCAAACCCTGTGTCTCTTTTATAGCAGGTTTCCTTGCCTTCACAGAGAAATGAATTCAGGTCTGAACTAATCATACTGATGATTAGTGCATGATGATTGCTGTCATCTCTCTCCCTCCAAACTGAAGGGAGTCCTGCTGACCCCCCTGTGGCTATGGCTGCACTTTGTCCTCTGTCCGTCAGCCACTTCTGAGAAAGTCTCGGGTCATCAGGAGAGAAACTGGCTGGGTCATCAAGAAAGCATGTGCTTGAAAGAGGGGAAAAAACCCACATCAGTCTGTAGGAGCGTATGCCATTAAAAGCAAAAACCAGCCTACACGTGTAAGAGCGGCAGCCTCTACAGTGTGGTGTACGTCCACACACTTAGCCCGTTGTTTCAGAAACTCGTCTCCCTTCGGCTGTGATCACTCTCGACTGTTTGCAGTCTGTGTGTGGTGACGTGCATGGAATATTACTATGAAAATGTGCATTCTTGTTAATAGGTATAGTTTAGGATGATTGTTAACAGAGCATAAGGCCTTATTGATTGAAAGTGGCATATGGCAAGGATGTATAATGATTCACTTTGGCTGCTAGTTTGAAATCCTATTCACAGGCAAAAAAAAAAAAACAAAAAAAAAACACTCTCCTTTGCAGTCAGGCTTCATTCTTTCTGCAGCGTGTTTTTCAAACCAGGCCATTTTACAAGTGATCCGCCGGAGAGATTTCCTGCTCTCCTGGGTGTGTGCTCAAAGCTCTTTTCAGTCCTGCAAGGGCAGGTCACAGGAACAAAAGCTGAAGTTATCATATGCCTTCCTTTGAGGGAAAGGCTGGTTGTCTTGCAGCTCTCTCCTCTAAAACTCTTTTTTCAGGGCATTTAGTGTTTATGAAAGGTGGTGGACTTGAAAACCTGATGCACCATGAATGCCAGGGAGAGGTACAGCCCGAGCAATGCTCCTTTCCCAGTGGCGCACCTTGGTGCCTGGTGGGAGAGGCCGTGAATCCCCACCTGCAGCAACAGCCTCGTGGAAGTGGCTTTGACATTTTTACCAATCACTTTTTTGAAAGATGAAGCTGCCCGTGCTCCAGCTAAAGGTGAGCACTTCTCTGGATCCAGCTCCTCTTCACCAGGGGAAAAAATGCATGTTCCTACATGGCATTAGCAAATACAAAGTAATGATCCTGAAGTAAAATCCCAGTGAAGACAAGCATCAATACACGTGAACTGACAGAGATAAGCCCTGAGGACTTTGTCCATCTTCTGTGTGTGTTAGCTGGTCCAAATGAAGCTCGGGTTGTCTCACCTGGTTTGCCATGCGTAGACTGACAGGGTAAGCACAGAGCTGGGGGCTGGGTAAGGGTGTCACCTTGTGAGTCCTGAATGCCCCACCAGCACCACCACATCACTGGTACTTGTGAGCGATGTGTTGACCCTCAAGAGAGGAGTCCTGAAGGACCACAGCTCAGAGTGACCCTGCCCCAGGGCTGGGTAACAAACGCAGCTGCAATTGATGCCAATACTGACCCCGGCACCCCTCCCGCTCCCCCACCGCTGCCAGGAGGGCAGTGCAGGGGGTTTTCTAGGTTGGCTGAACAGTGGGGAAAAAGGTGATCTCAGCACCACCTCAGAGCTATCTTGCAACTTCCATCATACAGGGAAATCCTGCAGGGGCTGGTCCTAACCCACCAGTGGATCAACTCACCTGGGAAGAAAACTGATGGAAGGTAAGAGCATGATCTCTGCCCATTCCTATCGCCCTGCAAACCTCCCTGACCTTTATCTGGCTGATTTAATAGCGTGATGCTCGGTGGTACCTGGACACTTTTCTTGGCAACAGCACCATGAACAATTCAAATGGCTTTCCCCTCGTTACTGAAGGTACAACCCTTGTGTTCCCCACCAGCAAATAAAGAGCCTTCATATATGTCTCTTCTGGGAACTGATGCTTTCTAGGAATTGCTTGCAAAGAATTAAGTAACCCATTTGATTGTCATCCAGAAGCCCTGGGCTTCCTACATGATCTTGCATGATTCTTTTTTCCGGGGAGATACTTCTTCAAGATGGTGTCGAGGATTTGCCTGTGGTAGGCAAAACAGGGCTCTCTTGAATAAAATAACTCTGAACAAGCAAATAAACTGAATGCCTTTCATTATACCTGTCACCAGTTTATTTACTCCATGGCCTCTTTCTGCCATAAAAGCCTTGAGTGATTACAGCATACTAAAACATCTGCACTCATTTTCAGAAAATAACAACTGCCAATGTATGAACTCACTATTTTCTCAGAACGCCTATTGTTCAGTGTCCGACCCTTATTGTTTCTCATCTCCTGTGAGTGGTTTACAATGAAATCCACTTTATTTACAGTGGAAAGCAAAATATGTCGGAGCAAGACAATCGACTATAAGCCTTCAGTCAATAACAGATTATTTTTGTGCATGCTAAAATGTAGTAATTTCTTGCGTTCATTGAAATCAGTGGCAAAATTCCCATTTGGAGGTGTCTGTTCAGTCCTGTGCCAGATCCTGGGCTCCTGCTAAGTGTAAGCTGGTACGCCTTACCACGTACCTTCCAAAACTGGATCCAGCATGCACAGATTATCTTTCCATAGGCTCCATAAGCCATCCTGCAGTGAGCGCTCACAGTTTAAGACCTTTTACCAAGGCAATACTTCAGCATCGCTCAACTGGTTTGCTGATTAGGAACCTTTGTAAGAGACTGAGCTGTTGACAGGTGAATCATCTCTGTCCCACAGTGTCTCAGTCTTTACTCTTGGTTTGTGGCCAACATCAACTCCCACTGAAGGCCTTTCTTACATAGTTTTCCAGCAAATGCTTTCCATGGGGTCATCACATCTCAGAGATAAACACTGGAAAGCTGAAGCATGCTATTAAGTTTCTTAAAACTTTGGAAAGACAATCATTTTGACAGAATAGATGTTAATCACACTTATATAAAAGCTTTTCATCCTCAAAGCATTTAACCAACATTAATTACCTGTAATTGGCTTTTCCATGTACGTCATGCAAAACGCACCTTTCATGTCACTTGTCGCTGCTATCTTACCCAGGATTCCTGAGAGAAAGCTGTGCCTCTTCAGTGCTGCACGGCTTCCTGAAGCCACCTGAGGCCTCGTCTTGCAAATCACAAAGGGCAACATTGAAAACAGCAATTGCACAGAATATAGATATCTCGGCTGAACTGAGAGGTCTGTGAAAAAAATAATGCCATCCCACTTGGGTGCCTGCAAAGTTGTAAGTGTCCCCGTTTCCCTGGCAAAGGCTTCCAAGGAGACTCTGGAGTTTTGCTGTTCCCTATGCCTGGGGATGTCCTTGTCTTCACTAAGCCAGTCCAAGTTCCATACCCACAGTCCGGCATCCACAAGCACTGGTGCTTGTCTGAAATGCCCAGGATGCCCTAGCAAGAAGGCAAGGTGCTCTCTGGGCTCCAGAAGCACTACATTTGAAAGGGTACAGTGAAATGAGAAGGGACCACAATTTCCCTAGTAACCTCATCTTCAAGCACTTCCTCGAGAAGTTGAAAACTTGGATCCATTCCCTTCCTCAGTCTGAGGAGCTCTGAAACCCCAATCATGATTTTCTTGCATGGCCTTTTCATTGAAACAACTGCTACGTTCAGCCACAAGCAACTTGGAAAAGTTAAGATTTTGATTCCAATTTATAGTGTTTGTGAAACAAACAAACAAAAAAGATTTCTTGCCCAGTGAACTGTCAGGATTCAGCTAGGAAATACAATTCCATGTGTCCTTGGAGGAGCTGGCTAGTATTCAGGTTCCCTAGTGCTCAGGGCTGAAACAAAAGGATTTTGGAAGCATTAGTCACACCAAAAAAAAAAAAAAATCCACCAAAAAAGCTAAATCAAGAAAATTTCCAAGAAAAGAAAAAAAAAAATCGTATACAGAGACTAGATCACTGTGAAAATTTCCTGGAGATGAGCACTGGGTGGAGGATAAGGTTCACAGCAGGTAAGAAACCAAACCCAAGCACTGTCTGTGATCAACAGATCAACGGTCAGAACTATAGGGCCTTTCCTATCAATCAGGGATTGGTGAAGGTCCCGATAGGTGTCTTCACTCTGTTTGGCTGTCTTTCAGAAGGCGATATTGAAGGTGCTGTTATGCTTGTTTTCATAGTGAACGCAGTGCCATTTACAAGGTGAGTTATCTTTATCCCTGCTCATATCCTGTTTATCCTGTTCATCTATGTAGGTAATAGAGCTAAAAAATGTGGTCTTAGTTCAATGGCTCATAAATGGATGAAAGCTCCACCTGGAAAGTAAATAAAGGTGTTTTCCCAAAAGCCCAGGATTGTCTTAACTTTGATTCTTAACCCTCAACTTCTATTCTGAACCCTAGATGGTTACAAAGGCCAGAGCCTGAGTTTCCCACAGAGCTGTTTGGGTCTGGGATAATAAGTTGCAAACCTCTTAAACTTTTTTGTCTTGCACGTTGAAAGACTCTCCATCCTTCATTAGCATGCATCAGAGAGAGGGAGACCTGCGTGTGATGGTCCGGATGAGCAGAAAAACAGTCCTGCTGTGCAAAAAAGAATTCAAGGAGCCCAGGGACCTAACCCCAAATCATAGGGAGGCAGATCTTCAGAAAAGCATTTAAGTGGCAGGTTCCAGTGCAAGCCATAATTGTGCTCATAAATCAACAAGATCCTTTAAAAATCCCACACAGTGTCACCTGCCCTCGGTAGCTAGAGTGGCTGTTTATTTTGCAGACATCTTCACAATTTCATTCTCAAGATTTTAATTCAGTTAGTGGTAACACAGTTCTGTCAGACTACTCCCACCCTTGAAGTTAAGTAAATGGTTAAGTGCTTTATTGGTTCAGAGCTAGAAGGCTCTCCACCTTGCAGGATTGAGCCCTGTAATCTATTCGTATTTCCTTTTCAACTTCTGCAAGTAACCCCAAACAGGCTTGGAACACTAAGTGCAAAGTTACGGGAGATGACTGTGGCAATTTCTGAATGACAAGAGCATTTAAAAGAAATGTCAAGAGTCTGTGGGCTGCAAGCTTTTATGTTTCAAGGAGAAACAAGAAGAAAGGAGGGACAATAAATCAAATGCAGCAGCTTAGCATGCTCCATCTCTGAGAGTTAACCTCTTGAAAGCCATGTCCCCGACACAGCATGGACTACACTCCTTTGATCGGGTCCATTATTTTCTGTGGACTGATGGAAGCAGCAGGGTGGGCTCCTCCATGCATGCCCAGGGGCCATGTATACTACACTTTGCTTGACATGTGCTATGCATTTATGGGTTAACATCAAACATGAGCTGATTTATAATTTTTAATCAAAAAAGGATTATAACCTAATAAATCGTAATAACATATTCTGTCTGGAGGTTATGTGATGTAGTCGTATAATATACTGGTTGCCTTGCTTTCCTGAGCCTGGAAGATGGAGTAAAGTTTTTTACTTGTGAATAAGCTGTTCCTTGGAAATGCTTAAATGGATCAAGACCCTCAAAGCACCATGATCATAGAGTCATAGAATCACAGAATGTTTTGGGTTGAAGGGACCCCCAGAGCCCATCTAGTCCCACCCCCTGCAGTGAGCAGGGACACCATTACCCAGATCAGGTTGCTCACAGCCCCGTCCAACCTGGGCTTGAATGTTTCCAGGGATGGGGCCTCCACCACCTCTCTGGACACCCGTTCCAGTGCTTCACCACCCTCATCGTAAAGAATTTCCTCCTTATATCCAGCCTAAACCTACCCTGTTTCAGTTTAAAACCATCACCCCTTGTCCTGTCACTGCTGTCCCTACTGAAAAGATTCTCCCCCTCTTTCCTATAGGTCCCCTTTAAGCACTGACAGGCCGCAATCAGGTCTCCCCGCAGCCTTCCCTTCTCCAGGCTGAACACCCCCAACTCTCTCAGCCTGTCCTCACAGCAGAGGGGCTCCAGCCCTCGGATCATTCTTGTAGCTTCCTCTGGACCCACCCCAACAGCTCCATGTCCTTCTTGTGTTGATGCAAATGATCATCCCATTGGATGGGGCCTTTCCTGCTATCACACATTTTGGAGTACCAAGTCAGAAACACCCTGGGAAGCTTGCAGCATCCCTGTGTGCTATGTATCTCCTCTCACTTTCAAAGGCTGAGTATTGCTGGTTAAGGGCTAATTATTGGCAGCTAGCTAGTTGAATCCAAGCACTAAACCTATCAAGCACATCATCAATGATAGTCAGAGCCCTAAGGAGCCCTCAACAACAACCTGCTAGAGGCTAAGGGTTGGTTTGTAAGGGCCCATCATTTTCTGAAGGTAAAGAATGATCACCACACAAAGAAAGACTTAACCCTCTCTGTTGGATTTCCTGGAATTTGGTTCTCCCACACAGATAGACAGGTATTATTGTGGGGAATCTGCAAGTAAGACAGATCTGCCTATTATCAAAGGGGATTTCCGAGCCTTCTGTTCCCAAAGAATGATCATCATCTCTCCAGTCCATACTCTGCCTCCCAGCAAAAGGCTGTCCTGGGAGAACATTCACTTCCCAGGAGACCTAATTAACATTATAAGACCAAGAAGGCGAAGTGTAAAGAATTTTTTAAATGTTCTTTGACTGCAGTGCCATTTTTAAAGCTTCTGCTTCCTGCTCTTTGTTTGTACACAATAGCTAAGGCACCACAGTGAGGATATGGTAGAGGTCAAGAGGTCCAATGTATTTTCAAGATAGTTCTAGTTATCTTGCTGTTGCCTCATGCTTCCCTGCTATGTTTGCACCCATCTGGGTTTTTTAGCCTCCTCCTATAGTTGCCTTATAGCCAGTGATGTTCTCTCTGTGCATGGTATCATGAGGCTCAATGGGTGGTTGATGAGCAAGACCTTAACAGAAACTCCTAGTCTTGCCCCATCTTCACCGCTACTGCAGAAGACTGTCAGTGGGGGCCTAACACAAGCCATAGTAATCTCAAAAGGAGTTTGGAGCTATTATTCCTTTATACACTGATTTACTAATTAAGGAGAGATTTTCAAAACAATCAGAGAAATAATTCAGGATCAACCAAGTCTACGTCAGCAAAATTGCTCTCAGTCAGATATTGAGTGTGGAGAGGATATTTCTCAAAGGTCATCCACTTCCAACTCTTTGATTTGGAAGTTTTTTTCAGGACAGCTATGATCTTGAAGACATATACCTATAAAAGTCTTTTCCCACTAGGCTATACTTAAAACCTCTAGTTTCTGCAGTGCTCAAATAAAACAAGCCTGGGCTGACAGACCTCAGTTGTAATCTTTTATAATACTCATGAACAGTGCTTTGCAATAGGTCTTGGTCATGGCAATTCATGCCCTTTTGTCTTAATCCATTGCTTTTCAAAGCATCCTAAAGTACTGCTACTTCCACCGGTGTTTGTGGAAAGAGGACATGCAAAGAGTGCCTCTTCTCTCCCTGGCTCAGAGGAAATGGTTGCCCTTAATTTTCATTGCACTAGCATTGACTGTCTTACTATAATAAAAGCATCTTCCCAGTATTTCTTAACTCCTGTTTTGGGAAATAATGCCTTTCACAGTCTCATTGAAATTTAGGATGAAAAGGGGTGTCTGTCTCCCCACCCAGGCCCAGACACCCTCACCATTTTCTTCCACAGTTCGAAAACATCTTCTGCTCTTCGTTTCTCAACTTCTCAGAGCATTGAGACTCTGGTATAAAAGCAGTAAATGCAGCCAGCCTGCTGTTCCTAACAGCCCGGTGAACCAACCAGGCTGTTCACAGAAGAAGACGTTAGATCCGAACGCATTTCCTGGGAGAGAGGGACGACTGTGCGAACAAACAAAAGCTCAGCCAACTTCTCAAAAGAGAAAGTTTTCTGAAACCAGAGTGAGATTTATCCAAAACCCTGCCAAAAAACCCCAGATTTTCAAGAACAGGACTTGTTGGACCTGACAAAACCTACCCAAAATTCCTCCAATTAAAAATTGATGTAATTAAAAAGTAAGAAGAAAATATCCCAGTTGTATACAAAAAGTCCAGCTACAAAACAAAGAGAAGAAAAGCAGAGAAAAGTGCCTGATTCAGACGAAGCGCTACAAACATAGAGAGCAGCTTCCCTCACTGCAGTCCTTCCCCTCCACCAGCACCTTTCTGGGATGAAAAAAAGTTTGGAGCACAGGTAATTCACAGATCCAAGTCAGCTGTTAGTTCTGCTTAGCTCTTAGCACAACTCAACCCTAACCTTGGTCCCAAAGAATGGATGTTACTACTGGATGCGTTCAACAAGCAGCTTCCTAATCTCCCTTTTTCCCCCCCAACCAGTTTTTGCTCTATCTATAGCATCGGACTGTGACCTTAGTAGGTAACTTGGTAAGTCTATCTATTATGACCACAATCTTTGCCAAATTTGGAGGCTTTCAAGCCTCAAATGCTGAGCTGACACAGTTTGGATTAGACACCGACGGCTGTCTGGAAGGGACTGGAATAGAGCTTTTCTCTGAGAATGAGATAGCAAGTCATGCAACACTTGGCTTATTTCACCCAGCTTCCCGATTCAGCCTCTTAGAGGCATTGCACAGTTGGAGTTTCAGGGAGCTGGAGCTGGAGATGCGGTTCTAGGGTGCAAAACGATGGCTGCGATCCTCCTCAGTGACATACATCGAGTTGGGAATTTCTCACGGAGGATGGTTCTTCACCCGTTGATGTCCCTGGCAAAAGCACCTGCAGGATTTAATGCTGCAGTTTTAGGTTCATAATCAAAGTCTGCATCTCTCTTAAAGATCTTACAGAGTATACGTGGTTTTATAAAGGAAAAACACCCATCAAGGACTTCTTTAATTGCACATAAACCCTGATCTTCACAGCTCCAATTTTATAAAATCTCTTCAGTTCTTATTGACTTAAACCATCTGAGGCTACAGAATTGTCCCCATTTTTTTTAAAGCCCTGATTTTTCAGTTGTGTTTTAGAGTATCCTGAGACTTTTTGGAAAAATGATATTTCACTCTTGCTAATAAAGAAGTAGTAACAATTAGAAAATCTCTTGCTCAGTGCAGATTTTATAACTCCACAGATACCATGGTATTAACATTCTGTTTGTCCACCTGTTAGAAGAAACAGATCTGAAGAGTCATAACTCTAAAACAGTGGGTGACAATTTAATGAAAAATTGAGCTCTGCATTTAATTTCCTTTTAAGTTCAGTTGAGCATTCTGCAAGATCAAAGGGGCTTTGTGGTTTGCAAATGATCTATGATATCAGAGAAACAGATTATAACCCAGGCACAGTTTGGTATTTAAGTAAGTATCCGCTTTTAATACCAATGTTTAAAGTAGGCTAATGGAACTAAAGCGCAAGTATAATTTCCTATGATACAAGTCTATAATCCAGTTTAATATATCAGTCGAACACTAAAAGCATATTGTGAATTTATTTAAATGGTTCAGCCCTGTTTGGAAAGTATCCTGAGACGCCATAAAACATTTTTAAAAAACCAAGAAGTCCTACATTAGTTTGTAAGCTTTTGGGGCAGGAACTGCACCTCTGCACTTAGAATCATAGAAAGGTCTGGGTTGGAAGGGACCCCCAGGATCACAGAGTTCCAACCCCCCTGCCACAGGCAGGGACACCAACCTCCAGGCCTGGACCTACACAAGGTTGCCCAGGGCCCCGTCCAACCTGGCCTTGAACACCTCCAGGCATGGGGCATCCACCACCTCTCTGGGCAGCCTGTTCCAGCCCCTCACCACTCTCTCTGTAAAAAACTTCCCCCTAATATCTAATTTAAACCTTCCCTCCTTCAGCTTTAGTCCATTCCCCCTTGTCCTGCCATTTTCTACCCTTTTAAAAAGCTGGTTCCCCTCCTGTTTGTACGCTCCCTTCAGGGACTGGAAGGCTGCAATGAGGTCCCCCCGCAGCCTTCTCTTCTCTCGGCTGAACAAGCCCAGCTCCCTCAGCCTCTCTTCGTAGGGGAGGTGCTCCAGCCCTCGAATCATCTTTGTGGCCTTCCTCTGAATGCCTGGAGAAATGGGGTTGTTGGGTTCAGCATATGAAGACTAGTTAAGCAACAGCAACACTACCTGTCAGCGAGGACTTTCTTTTACTATGGATGCTGGAGTTCTGCCTTGAAGGCATCCTGCAGCTGACTCCTCCCCCTTTCATATCCATGCAACATTATTGTGGGCAGTGGAGTTGCAAAAAAAAAAAAAAAAAAAAAAAAGGTTATTCCAGGTTAAAAGGTGCCTCTAGGTTTGTTGACTATTTGTTTGTTTGTTTGTTTGTTTGAACAACTTCCTACAGTGGCAGATTCCATGTTTCCCCTGAAATTTCAGAAATTACCGTGCTCCAGTTTAAACCTAACCAGCTTTTTCGCCCTCCCGGGTTCAGAGAAGAGGCTGCTACAGACTCGCTTCTCCTGTCACTTGCACACTTCTTCCTACTTCCTAGCTTAAATTTATGGCCAGTTCGTTCTTGTTTATTCTTGTGTCAATGTTGTCCTTCAGGCTAATAGGTCTATGCCCCCTTGATGTTTACCTCCCTGATATGTTTATAAGCAGTCATTATATACATTTGTCTTTCCCAGGCTGAAGGAGTCGAATCTGTAATCTCCTTTTGCAAAGCAGTTTGTTTGTCTCCCTGATCAGTGGTCCTTCCTGTTTCGATCTGAATTCATCAGTTCTGAACACCAGTGACAGGAATTGTACATGCTGTTCCAGAAGAGGCCTCATCAGCTGCCTGTATGATGGCATTAATACAGCTGTATCTTTGCTAGAAATGTCTCTTGATGCATCTCAGGATTGAATTAGTCTGGTGTGACATGACGTGATGTTGGTAGTTCAGACATCTCATGATTAACCAATACATCTGGGTCTTTCTCCACTGCAATCTCAACGAATCCACAGAATTTCTGAGTATAGCAGGAATTAACGCAAAGTGCAAGGTCATACAGTCAGGGTTTTACGGTTTCATTCCCTCTCCAATATTTCAATCTGTGAGGTCATCCAGGCTTTCCCGTAGGATGTTGGGAGCCTCTTCAGTACTGATAATGCATCTCAGCTTGATGTCACCAGCACATTTTCTTTCCCTCCCTTCTACCTATGGTGCCAAGCTCTATAGCTGTATCTTTTGCCCCCTGGAAGAGGTCACTCAGTACAACCGATGGGCATTTCTCAAGCTAGTTCCTTGCCCTTCTTATAGTCTCCTGCTCATTCTTGTTTTCTCCAGTCAACTCATCATTTCCCATCTGTCATTGCATAAAAAACAAGATGAAAGGACTGTTTAGGTTGGTGGGAAACACTGGAAGCTCTCCGATCAAAACTCCACTCAAACCAGCACCAAATTTGCAGTTAGATCCATTTTACTAAAGGCCATAAGGACTAGTCTGCTTCAAATCCTTGGTCTAGAATATCAGTTGTCTTTTCTGTGAAAACAACAACAAAAAGCCTCATGTCTCCCTGATTAGAGGTAGGATAGAGATTTTTATTTCCTTATCACTGATTTGGAGAGGTGAACTTTTTTGCTGGATTTGTGATTAAAGCAGCTCTTCAAGACTGGCTTAGGCAAGACTATCATGGCTAGTTTGGGGCGCTATGCTGCTGAGGCTATGCTACCTGTGGCCTTGTAAGGAACATGGCTTGTATTTTCAAACAAACTCAGAGAATATACTAGAAGTCAACAGAAGCTGACACTTAGCTCCTTTGTTTTGAAAGTCTAAATTTACAGCCATAATGCTTTCACATCCCCATTTCTTTTTCTCATACTCCAAAGCGAAGGAGAAGGCATCCAATTAAGCACAAAAATACATGACTCAGTTGCCAAAAAATAGGTATGTGGTAACTGGATGTAGGGATATCCAGAACATCTGGGGCAGGTTGGTACGATATAAGATCTGCTTATGCTCCTCTGCGGCAGCAAGTGGGAGATGCTAGACCATCTCATATATGGCACTAGACACCTGTCTTCCGGCAACTGAAGCATGCTCAGCACAGCCGTGAATCACTTGCTTCCTCTGGCTAAGGGAAAGATTTTATTTGGGAGGAATACTATGACAAATGACTACAAACCTACTGCAAAAGAAAGACTGAAGTTTCAGAGCAGTTGAAGACCGAAGATTTGAGGTCTGCAGAGAGCCTGTAATGCAGAATGATGGGGTCCTGGGAGCAGAGCAAGAAGGAAGAAGAGTGAGAAAGACCCCAAACTGCATCCCAAAGACTCCTTTAATAGCATTGACTCTATTGACCCACGTTTAACCAAATTCCCTGTTCTGAAGCTGGACAGACTGAGGTCAGCAGCTTTGCCTAGACAGGAGGAGCAGGAGAAGCACAAGGTGAACAGTGACTTAGAATAAATCGAAACACCAAAGTATCAAAACTAAGTCATCAGTTGTAGTATAATTGGATAGGTGCTTCAGTTTTCACCTCATTAATCTAGTTGGCCCACTGGATAAACAACTGCCTTGTAGTTAATCTTCAAATAAATACACTCTTAAAATCCAGTGGGTATTTATCTAATATAGGATAACTGTCTTAGTGAAGCTAAATTAAATGCTTTTGGGTAAACTTAATTTAGTCTCTTACTGGAACAGCTTCCTGAATGAAGTGAGGGTGAGGAAATGCTGAACTCCTTTCTACAGCAAGGATGGTGACATCGAAGGCAGCTGGAGCTTCTTGCTGGGAACAAATTTCTCCCATGGAGCTAAGCTCACATTCCGTGACTAAAAAAGGTGGGTTATGAGCACTTGTGTGGCACCTTTTAGTAGCAGATCATCAAACTTTTGAATGTGCTTGGTGTCATTGATGCCATAGTACATGTGAGGAAACCCTGGTGTGGAAAAGAGCACCAAAGGAACCAGCGGTGAAGCTGTGAGCACAGCCTGGGGCTTCTGTTCTTCATTCAGACCTATGGTGCCAACCCACTCTGCTTTTCCCAAGCCATGGGAAAACTATAATTGCATGAGAGCTGACCTTGGAGGACAGCCCCTCTCATACATGTGGTATCTCAGGAATGGGAGCCTGGCAGTAGTGAAACCAACTTGCCTCCATCTTGCCCTGGACCTTGTCTCAGGCTATGTCAGGCTGTGTGCAAGGAAACCCTCTGGAGACCACATTCTGCATGAAGGCCTCATCTCACCTCCTGGTAGCTGGGAGAGGGTGTAACCCCTGGAGCTAGAGGATGCCTGTTCGCTCTAAACAGTCTGTCCACATTCACTATGGCAGTACTGGGTTTTCATTCCTTACAGAGATCGCCAGTCTCTGTATCTCGTTCAGTCCCCTGAATCTCATTCAGTCCTCAACCACTACAACATCCAGTGGAACTGAGCTCTACAAACCCATCACATTTTCCATGGTAGCAATTCTTACTAATCTTGAATTTCCTGCCTTCTAGCTTTTATTTTATGCTTTGTGTTGGGAGACATGAAAAAAAAATGCAGAACCAGTGTCCTTTGGACTGTGTCTGATAGTGCATGGAAGTTAAGGCAGGAAGTTCTGGCAACCAGTGTGTGTCCCTTCCCTTTCCAGCCCAAGTCACATCCTCAGCCCTAGAAGGATTTCTGGCTCCTTCCTGATGCCCCTGGCTCTCCCACCACCCTGCCTGGTGTCTTCCCGAGCGGGCTCGGCAGCACCTCTGCCTGCATGCCCACATCTCCTGGGTTCCTTTTCACCATTACCCCTCTTTCAATAGCACAAGCTTTTATCACCGCCCTTCTTATTTAGCTCCCTTCCACAGTAAACACCACTTATCTTTTCAATCTTTCTCCATATAAGATTTTTTTTTCCCCAGGTCTCAAATTATTCTTGTCATCCTTATCTGAACATCCTTTAATTCCCTTGGCAGTGACATATAGCTTTCCAGATGAGAGAGAAGCCTTGGTTTTATACCATGCTGAAATTTACTCCATCCCATTTCTTACACATCCTAACCTTTTGTTTGCCTGTTTGACAGAAGCTGTACCCTGAGCTGAAAACTTAAGTGCGAAGGGTGCAATAATGATTCAGAGATATTTTCTGCTGGTCAATGCTGTTACTAAGGTGCTTCATTGTTTCTCAAGCTTTCTGCAAATGCATTCCCCTTTTGAGCTCATCTTTCCTTGTGCAATACTCCAAACAGAGAGCTGCTAACTACCTTTCATTGCTGACAGCAGCTCAGGTCTTCCTGGGTGGAAGCGGCACCTGTAATTAGTGGCTGCAGAGACAAACACTCAGTAGCCCCCTTGGAGGACTTGTATTGAGCCAATGTAAGTCAACATAACTCGGTTTGGTTTGCCTTAATTAATATTTTGTAATTAATATAAGATTTTTGGAAATGCTTTGAAGTCTCTGTAAATTATCCTGAGATACTCTGCCATCCATCATTGCAGCAGTCTTACAATAGTGCTGCATCTGCAACTAATAAGTGTACTCAAATTCCTTTCCATTCTTTTTATATGGATTATTTTACATCCCCCAGCAATGGTTTAACTGAAGGACAACAGGGCAAGGACTCTCACCTTGATCTAGGTTTATATGGTGCCTAACAAAGTAAGACCTTGATCCACATCTAAGTCCACAAAATAATACTACTGCTAATACTAAATTGTCATGTACCTTCACGCTGTCCACTCACCTAATTCAGTTATGACCTTCAGAAATTCTTTATCACCTATTCTGGACACAAGAGTGACATGAGCTATAAATTTTACCACCTTGCTTGTCCATCTTTTCTCTGTATCGCTCTTTCTTCTCTTTTAGTTTGTGTCTTCTTGCCTGTTGGTCTTAGATTTCAAGTTGTTTTGGACGTGAATGCTCCCTTGTTGAGTATATGGTCTAACACGCTATTCACTCTTCCAAAAATAAATACAAATTAATAGTATCTTATCACATGAACCATCCCATTGAAGCTAAGGGAACTCCTGGTGGGAAAAGGCACAAGATAAATAACAGTAGTGGAATCTGTCCCTAAGAGTTTGTCTTAATTAAAAGTTTAACTACACGCATTAATAATTTACAACTGAAACAGTTATGAATGTGTAATGTTTAATAACAATAATGCAAAAAGGTGATATTTAGTTTCTAGCACTCGCATGAATGCTCAGCCAGTGAATTTAGAAATAACTGTGGCTGTGTGGTTTGGTCTGTAATTAAGATTTGATTAATCCCTAAAGCTCAGTTTAACTTAGATTAGACCTATATTGATTTGAATTTCTTTACAATTACACTCCTAGTCCAGCAAACTTACCTGTTCATCATGATGCTGATCATAATGCTAGCAATGGATTCAAGGGGTCTGTTTGATCTTTGAGCAGGGTGTCACTAAACATCTTATAGAAATTGTTCACATCAAGGAAAGGCATCCAGCTCACCTGGTTATGCATGCCATAATGAGACATAACTGATGTGATATGAACAGCAAATATCATTTCTTCCAGAACTAGCTTTTCCCCTCTTAGGTCGCATGATATGAAATACAAACCAATGTCTATCAAAGCTGATGAGAACTCTTTCCAACAGCTATGGGACTTGCCATGATTTCATCTTCTTACAGTGAAGGCAAAAAGCCCACCACGGCACAAGACTTTGATTGCCAATGAGATGTTGTTACAAGAACTGGAGGAGATAAGGGCCCAACTGTATGAAGGTAAGTCCAACTTCACAAGGCAGGGACAGACCAAAAGTCTTCAAGTAGCCTCTGCTGAAAATGTCAGTGATGGATGGTACAGTTCCCATAGGGACTCACATTCTCTCAGTCATTACAAGACCAAGAGATCTTGAAGCTGGTTTGAGCATGTTCAACTTTTCTGGCTTTAGCAGAATTGCAGATGATTGTAATGGCTGTCCTTCAATGACCTCAATACTCAATCATTCAGAATAAACATACCAGGATGCAGATATTTGCTATACTGAAAAGAAATACGGAATGATACAGTGTTTCTCCTAGACTTTACAATAAACATCTCAAAATAGGAGCAGGGGATCACAAAAAAGTAACTTTCTTCTAACCCTGACTGAGGACTGAGTCTGCAGC
Source organism: Podiceps cristatus (assembly GCA_000699545.1). Taxonomy (NCBI): domain Eukaryota; kingdom Metazoa; phylum Chordata; class Aves; order Podicipediformes; family Podicipedidae; genus Podiceps; species Podiceps cristatus. Next base: position 29,939 of record JMFS01116648.1, read on the forward strand.
TGCCTCTAATCTACGGCTCAGTGGCAGACTCTTGGCCCAAGTCTCTTCTCCCACGCCTAACCTTGCTACATCAGACTTAAAGGAGCCCTCCATACACTGTTACTGCTGCCTATTTTCTTCCTAAAGTCATAGATCTTCTGCCTGAACACAAGTGGTAACATTCCTGGACCTATATAATTCACTATTAACCATTACCTTCAGTCAGTCAGGCTTAGCGACTAAATCCAGAGATGTGCTGAGCTGAAAGACTACCTGAACACTCAAAAAATCCTCACACAGCTGCTTGTCCTGTATCTAGACAGCGGCTCTTCTTATCCAGCTTCTGCAAAAAAACATCTGTTAAACAACTCCCCAGATCCACATCAGCTCTACGGGTGCTCTGGAATTATGATTGCAGTGAGCCAATGCAGCCAGGCTTAAAATGCATCGTTGGGAGGATTCATGGTGACTCCATAACATCCAGAGAAATTCTGCTTTCTGGAATTATTTGGCTGAATATTTATTTTTCGGGACCTGCTGGCTGCTTATTAGCAGTGTATTACCCTAAAGCGGCACTTCTCAATAGCCACCTCAGCTCCACAGGGCAGTCAGCAATGCCCACAAGAGGGTACCTGGAAGGTGAACAACATGGAAGACCACCTGGTAATGAATGGCAACTTGTTACAGCCATTATGGTTGGAGCGGACGAGTGTTAGATTCACCCGTCTATTGCGGTGCCTTTCCTCCCCTGGTTTCCTCTATGCTTTAAGGGAGGTTTCAGAACAGGGTAGCAAAAGTCAGAGTCACCACTCAGCAACGGCAGCGCAGCTGCTGGGTAGGGATGGTCCAAAGGCAAAATCTTGGGATCCAGCCCATGAACTGTAAGGATGGAAGTTTCAAAGGCACCAGCTTGAGACTTCCCCAGCTTTGAAGATGTGAAAATGCTCATCTGTCACTGCAAACGCAAATACAAAACATGGACTGGGAAAGCCGTGATTCCCTTTGTTTAATGGTGCTCTGCTTTCCAGACAGGAGCATCTCTGCAGGTGGAGGTGATGGCTTTCTTGCAGGTCACCAGCTCCCAGAAATGGGAAATGCTGTGTAAACAAGACCCAGGAGGCTGCGTGGTGAGGCTTCCTGAGGTCTGGGCTCTTCGTTTCTGTTACTGTTTATAAGGAAGGGGAGCATCTGCGGAAATGAAAAACAAGAAGACTATAGCATCTTCTTTCATCTTGCTGGTGATTCACTCAGTGGGTCTGCCTGAGAGACAACAGGAGAGATGGTTCTGGGGAAATCATATAGACAATATGTTCTGTCTGGGTTATAAAAGGAAAATCTTGGTTACTACAGATGAGTAAAAGTAGGGTGCACAGTGTAGCTTTTTAACTAATGCAGCGTGCCATGCAGCCTGCTGCTGTAGATACGAAGGGGAAGGTTGCACGTGGGGTAGATCTGATCTCAGCTGATCTTGCATTCCAGCACCTTAACCAGGGCAGGCAGAGAGCTAAGTCTCCAATAACAGGGTAATTTTTTTTTCTTTATTTTTTTTTTTCACCTCACATGATACCCAGCAGACCTGGTTATTGAGGTATCAGCACATGTTGCCTTCAAATCTCTTCTTAACCTCAAAGGTCTGTTCCATTTGGGAGGATGATTTAAATGCTCCCAGCTCAGGTTATGCAGAGTCCTGTGAGGATCAAAGCATTCAAGCCTAAAGAGTTTCAGTCTGGGTTTCGTCTGTTCCTGTGGAGTCTGAAAATGGTGGTGTTACATGGTTTCCAGGTTATGGCTCCCGTTGTTTCAGGGGTCCGACTAAAACAAGTTACCCTATACGCAGGTGGTGCAGCCATGGTTGCTTTCCCTCTCTGATGTGACCTGCAAGGCTCATGATTTCTGCTGCTACTCAGGACAGGGGAAACTGGGGTCTGAAAGGGATATTTAACATTCAGAGAAGAGCAGTCAGACTAGGTCTCCAGATATCTCCAAATTTCACTTGAAGTAAGACAGTTGGCAGAGCTTCCCCGAGAACTGTCATGTTCACTGTCATGATGTTATATTAAACCCAAACTTTGGTCCATGAGTTTTGATCCTGTTGAGTTTAAGATCCCTTTAGATACTAGCTCTGAAGGTGGCCTTTAAGGCCTGTACCCCTTCTTGCTCTGTGTGAGCTCTGAAGATCAGCTTCCGTAGACTTCAGAAACAACAGGAGCCTTCCCCCTCACCCAAATAACTTGCACATCATTAGCAGAGCTTCTGGTCACCTTGACAGTATGAAAACAGCTAAAAATCCCAATGCCACATTTTAGCAGCACTCTTGGCGCAGACTGTTGTAGTTTCACCCCGAATGGTAACCAGACCACACAGCC
>JMFS01116649.1:0-10353 GCA_000699545.1 Podiceps cristatus
TTTGCTGTCCTTGTGAACTGTCTTTATCTCACCGGTGAGTTTTCCTTTCTTTCCAATTCTCCTCGCCACCCCACTGGAGAAGTGTGGAGAGTAAGCAAGCAGCTGTGTGGTACTTAGTTGCTGGCTGGGGTTAAACCAAAACGGGCATAAACAAATGTATGTGTTAAAAGCTTGTGCTTTATCTCTGAAAAACATTTCTATCCTGTTGTTAATCTTCATTTGATTTCTGTCTGTCATATGAGATAGTATTTGAATATAATGACAAATCACTTAATTTGACTAGAAAGCTTGTAAAGTATGCAGAACAGCTGATCTTTCGAGATCATTTAAAAAAAAGGAGAGAGCTGAGTCAATATTAAAAATAGACAAATATCACTTGCTTCATCACTCTACTCAGTGTGGTTGCAAGTTTTGTCCAAAATTATATTGGTGAAACACAGACGTGATAGCAGCAATGGCAGAAGTTTAAATATTTCGGTGCCTAGAGTCATCTAAGAATTTAAACTTATACATACTATTTTATCAGCCATTTCAACCTGAAAGAGTCTGGAAAATCTCAAGGGAAAAACAAAGAAAAGAAAAAAAAATAGTTCCATGATATTTTTATAATTTTCTTTTTTTTGCCTAGCTAGATATTTTGTAGAATGAAATTCTTTGCTTTGTTTTTTCTGTACTCCAGCATGTGTTATAGCCAAAACCAAGATGTGGAGATTCTAGTAAAACCAAACATGAAAAATAAGATTTATAGTGATGGAAAGAGATACTTTCACATCAATAATGTAAATGAATATCTTAACACTGCTTAACATCTTTAATCTCTCCCCAGACATCCCAGCCACCATCCTGAGAGCTACCAACATCTTTACGTGCATTGGATTTTATTACAGTTGTTCAGAAGTGCTGATTTTCTTCTCATTTTATCCCAGTGCAGTTTCTCCGATTTCACAGACACAAATGAAGTGAGACCAGAGGTGAGTTTTATGCATCTTTCTCTGAAGGAAATTAGTGTTATTTAATATAATGTACATATTTGGGATTTCCTTTGTTAAGAATCTAGTTCCAGATTAAACTAAGGCAGAAAACTTAAGTAGTTGGAGTTATTTTGTTATTTTTATAATATTGCAAATTCTGAAATTTGAAATATCATACCTACTATCAGTTGAAAATTATAAGATCATTTAAAATGGGATGGTGGTGGTGGTGGTGGTGTAAATTTAAAGTAGTTAGGGTAATTTTTTTAAGTGTCTGATTTCAAAGCTTTTGAGACACATTTCTTACAACAGAGCTGAACAACAAGACTATTGGGGTATCTATGAGTCGTGAAGATTTGTACCTCAGGAATTGTATTGTTCAACAAGAAAATACTTTCTTATATAGCTTTTTCATAGGTAGTTCATAAACCCTGCCTTGACTTCTGAATTGCTGGATGATCCCTGCACAGTGACTGCCTGACAAAGTCCCTGCTCTGGGGGAACTAAAGGATTTCACGGGAACTGGGGAGAGGGAGGATCAAAGGATGTCCTGCTAGACACATTATTGCCTTCTCACCCACTGTTTCTCTTGTGCAATGGCAGCTATCTACATTAGCAGGAGAAGACCAGGCTACTGTAACACTGGGAAGCAGCTGTAGAGCCTTAAGGCTTGTTCACACATCCCCCTCTGACTGCAGCTGTGCAGGCAAAAAAAAAAAACAAACTGTTTTGTTCCAGCCTGCCTTCAGTCGCCTATACTGCCTTCTTGCCAGCTGAGCCGCTTGGGTGAACACTCCCTAATCACTTTCACTCCCAAAGAAATCGCCTAATAAAGACCCACATTTTAAACTTCCCGGCTTGATCTGAACTGCAGCTTACCGGGGAAGGTTCAGATGAGTTGCCGATTTCCAGTGGCGGTAACCTATGTGTAAAGGGACAGTGACAAAGAGCTGGTAGGGGAGTGAGAAACTTCTACAGGCAGAGTAAAATGATGTGTCAACAGGCCTTGCTAAACAGGAATTTCTCCACCTCTTTGAAGTTCACTTCACCACCAAGGCTAAAAGCTTGTCTCTGTTACTTCATTTATGTCTTGTGATTTGCCACGGATAAATAAATGCAGAAAAAAGTAGTATTTTCAAATGTTTTTAATTAAAGATTAACAAAACAAGTATTTAAATCTGTGCTTGTGCATGCTAATATGGCAATATCTGGATTTGATAATATCATTGATCATATGGAAGTTTTCATTTGCTTTCATGGGAACTTTGTATGGCTGTTTTTTAGTGAAGTCTTAACTTACTCTTTTCAAATGTCCTGTAACTATTCAAAGTTTAAATAATTTACAAACATGAGCTTCTTAACTTCTGTGAGATTGCAGACAGAAAGTAAAATTTGTTATCTGAAGACATAAATGCCATGGCTGCAAACATATAAAAATGTCTTTATTTCTTGATTTCAAAATGTAATAAGAATGCATTTTGAAATTAAATACCAGGAATACAATAATCCCAGTCCTTCAAAACCTGAAATAATACATTTAGCACCAGCAATTTATTAAAGTGGGATGGTTTTGAAAAGAATTAGTATTCTTCAGACTCATCTGTGAATTCAGTTCCTTCATGCTTGTATCTTTTGATTTGAATTGAGTTCAGCAGTGAAGAAGCCTTGTCATTCATGAATAGCAGTACTATACTTTCCCCTTTCCAATAATCTATCACATTTCTGTTTAGGAAGGTATAAAGGATTTATTCTGACTATTTCATGAGGCAGTTGCCTCCAACTAATTTGTATAGACATTGGATTCTCTCACAGGACCAATGCACAGACAATCAATAATTAACTTTGTCAGGTGGCTAACAGCCAGAACCAATTATGCTGCAATGCAGACATCTTCAGCTTCTTATAAATAAAAACGAGAGTTGCTATAATAATGGAAAACTGAAAAAGTAAATAGAAGAATTCTTTACTAGCATGATAAATAACCTATTCCCTATTCAACTGACTTTCACCTTCAGCAGTTTTTGTCTTGCTGATTGCAAATAATCAATACTCTGAAGGACTGAAATGCCTACAGTCTGTCTGATCTGTTTTTCTGTAACACTGATTTTGTCATTAATTCCTTCCCTCCCCCCAGCTTTTCTTTACCCTTCATTACCATTGCATGCATCAGCAGTGACACAGGCATTCTCTCTGATGTTAAGGTTAAAGTCGTCCACAACTGGCAAAAAAAATTTAATTACTTTTGGCTGCACGGTCCAACCCTACCCATGTCACTAATCACGCTGCTACAGACAAAACAACAAAGATCACCAGGGCTCATTACAGTTTCTCTATTGCAATTAAAATCATTCGGGTACCCGAGGCGTACTCTTGCCTGCCTGACTCATATGGCACAACTGTCATCTGAGTTGTCATGTGGGTTGCACCAAAGACTCGAGACATTGAAAATATGAGCTTCCACAGCTCAAGTAAATAAGACTTTATTCTATAGTTACTTCAGTCTAGTGACTCTTGTACAGGCTGATGAGGTCTTTGCTGAAGATATTAACATATTCACTCACACTCACTGTAGGAGCCATATTTCCATGGATGATGTTAGACATGTGAGAGATGTAATTAATATGTGGCCCCATTTAATCACTTATATAACCAGCCTGATACAGCAGGACCCAGAGGATCATATTAGCAGAGAGCTATCCTCTGCTGCAGCAGGGCACTTTCTGTGTGTCTGTGCGCGTGTGTGTGTCATTCTGCTTAGTGCAAATCCCAAGAGCTGCAACCATGCTACAGCTGCTACTCGTGTGCCTGTGCGTTCTCTTGAGAGGAATCAGTCCCCATCCTTGCAGAGCTGTCATGATCTGGCTCATCTCAGAGAACCATGGCTAGACTGAGCTCGTTTGCTTATATTTTCTGTTCATTGATCTGTCCTTTGATATTTAAGCCTCAAATTATCACCACGCTTGTAAATCGTAAATGCTTAGACATTTTCTTGCCACAGTATGTTATCCTAAGTGAAGTGTGTCTGTCGCTGAGAGAATAAATACAAAACCTTAACTTGAGACTAGAACAGGCTGTGTAAATCATGCTTCTGTCTTGACTGACATAGCTGGACAAGAGGTTTCTTTGGTTCCCAGGATGGATGGATGAAACAAAGAGTGCTTTCCACAGTATCCACTCTAAAGTGAAATGGCTTCCAACTCAAGTGGGTTCCACAGGGCAGAAAACCCAACATTCTTTCACAACACTTCTTGACAGGGACATACAACCATCTGAAGTTTAGGGAATTCATCCATACATAAAGCATTAACAACCCATGGTGTATGTATTTGGTCTGGCTGAGGTGGAGTCAATTTTCCCCACAGCAGCCTTCATAGTACTGTGCTTTATAATGGTACCTAGAAAGGTGTTGATAACACACCAGCATTTTGGCTGTTGCTGAGCAGAGCTCCTGCAGCATCAAGGCGTCTCTCCAACATTACCCCTTCACCAGTAGGCTGGGGGTGGGCAAGATTTTGGGAGGGGACACGGCCAGGACAGCTGACCCAAACTGACCAAAGGGCTATTCCATACCATATGATGGCTGCTCAGCAATAAAAACTAAGGGAAAGGAGAAGAGGGGGGCATTCGTTATTCCAATGTTTGTCTTCTGGAGCAACTGCTATGCATACTGAACCCTGCTTCTCAGGAGGTGCTGGATATCACCTTTTGATGGGAAATAGAGAATAAAACTTCTGTTATCCTTTGCTTCCACATGTGGCCTTTGCTTTTTCTTTATTAAACTGCCTTGATCTTGACCCATGAGGTTTTTCCATCTTATTTTATCCTCCCTCCCCCCCCCATCCTGCTGAGGATGGGAGTGATAGGATGGCTTGGGGGGCAGTTGGTATCCATACAAGGTCAATCCACCGCAGTTTACAATCAGAGAAGTCCAGGGGAAAAAAAAATCACATGCACTTTCATCTATTCAGCCTTATCATTTTCTTCCCCCTCTGCTTTTGTCATTCTCATCTCTAAGGTGTGTCAGGATGTAAAATTGTCATCTAATTGTATTTTCAGATCTCTTATTATGTCTTGCTGTCTCTTAAAAGCAACAGGCAAGATCATCAGTGGTGTAAATGGACCTTGTAAGACTGAAGCACATTTGCTACCCCATCCAAGGGACTTCCTAACTGAACCTCGGTTTTGGAACCATCATTCCAAGCATCCTTTATAAATTAATCCTTCAACAATGACTGATAGCTTAGCAGGACCCACAAGTAGTATTTTATGTCCCACAATGAAAAGTACTTTTAAAATTGAAACTTTAGAGATTTGTTTGGACCATTGTCCAGATTCATGGATACTCTGCTTGATTTTCTCAACGTATTTTACCTTCTTGCCTACTATTACCTTCTGAAAATACTCCATCAATTCGAGTTTTCTGAAAGCACAAATCCATCATAGTCTGTGTGTTTACTTCATTTGTCTTTCAAAGTTTTTTTATTTATGAGTATAGGCTGCTCTAGTTGTAGGCTGATTAATATTAATCTTGTCATCTGCTGAATTATTGTATAGTCAAATGATAGCAATATTCATTCTGACTGTGTTTTGGACATAAGCATTCATTAATTCATATATTTTTCTCCCCTTATCTCCTTTTGTATGTTAAAATTCAAACATACACCCATAATAACAAAAAAAAAAAAAAAAAAGAAACAAAGAATATATGATGATGATGCAACTATCAAAGCATTAATGAGGAAAATTTGTCAAAGTTTTAGATAAAAAAAGAAAAAGGCAAAATTTAAACATCATAGATCTGGGCACACCAGGGAGTTTATATCTTCAGATAACAAATAATAAGAGGACTCAGTGGATCATGATGGAAAAATAAAAATAAATTATCATAGGAAGATTCAAATACACAGAGAAAGATAAGTTGGCAGTGTTGAACCTATCAGCCAATGTAGTTTTAAACATGGCTGTCCTTGCTCGGTATTAGTATGTACTTCTACCAAACATGCAAAACAATGTGTTATCTAATGGAAAAAGACAACTTGAATATCCACCACTTTAGTGTAGCTAAGGTTCCAGCTTTGATGTAGACTTCGTCAAAGCCTTTCATGAGACCTTGGGCTTCACAGAACGACAAAGCCACACACCAGCAACAGTATCGCCTTTTTCAGTATTGTGTGAAGTCAATACACCACTTTGACTCTCATAAGCTCACATAGCTCTAATCTAATGGGAAGGCAACCCTGACTATAGGACTGGGGGTAAATAAAACACTATACCATTTCAGAAGAGATTGTGATCTTGTGTATGTGCTCAAAGGCGAGGTAATGTTTCTCTGATCCCTGTGTTTCACACATTGGTTTGTTCATGGCCTGTAGATCCTACAACGCTAATTAACCCAATAAGAGGGACAAAAATAACAGAACAAAGAAGGAGCAAACAAGCAATTTTATCACATCCTGTATGCAGACAAGTGACTCATCCTGAGGTAAGTCTGTTTTCTCATCCAGATGTGTATTAAGGTTGTGAAAGTCTTCAGGAGTGACAAAGATTCTCAGGGCAGAGATTTACCTGCTTAGGTAACTGTGACACTGCATGCATACTCATAAATGTAAAGAATTACTGCAAAATCAGGCAGAATAAATCCTCTACGGCAGCTCTTAGTGAAAATCTTACTGCATATTCCAGGTTGAAAGTACAGTGTACAACAATATGTTTTAATGGTCAAATAAATACCAAAACCACTTACATATTCTTGAGAGCTATTTACCGTACACTGGTACAGACTCATAATGCACTCTTGTAATAGGTCTGTTATAAAATGAGCTTCTAATAGACATAGGCCTGTTTCATGTTATGCAAAACTATTTTTTTGGCTGTGCACTGAAAAATAATGATAACTGCAGGATACTGTCATGAAAGAAGGTGAAACAGTATTCTGTAGTTTGTTCTTTGGAGAAAATAAAAAACACCCAAAGAAACCCCTCCCAAGGAATCTGAAGTCATGGAACTAAAGTATAGAAAATACATTTTCAAAGTACCTCTGTGAAGTTTCTCTGATGCACACCTTCTTATCTGTTTCACTGTCACAGTAAAAATGTAAGTCCTGCCCCACACAAATCGTAATGAAATTATGTTCTTTAGTGGCACAGTGCAAAGACATGAAGACTTTGGAATTCTGCTGAAGGAAATGATGAGACAAAATCTTTTCTGGCATAGTAACATGGCTAGTGATGTGATAGGAAAATCAAAGGAATTTCACTGTATAGCTTATAACCAATTTCCTTTCAGTAGTACAGGGCCAGGCTCTTTTAAATTTTATGTATGTATTTAAGATATGTATTTCATAGACAGTAGACTATTTGGAGGTTCTTTTGTGCCTACTATTGAAGATTACCACAGTGTCAAAAAGAAGAGATAAAATGGTCATGGCGCTCACTGAGTTAAGTGTAATGAAACAGAGATGCTAGTCCCCACTGTTATGAATTACAGTCACAACAGTGTATTTCCAATTTTGTAGGTATATTAGTCGTAAGAAAATTAGATTTCCTATTTCAAACTAATGGTTTAGCTATATAATGTGCTCCACTTTAAGTAGCTCTGGTTCCAGTCCATCAATTCCTCCCATCTTATTAATATTTAAATTCAATAACTGTTTTAATACTATTGATTTGTGAACTTTCCATATTTCAAATTGACTGTCTTGTGAAGATTTAAATTACGTCCTTTCTCTTCTCCATTTTCATCCCAGCTTAATACTTCCATGGGAACATATGAGAACGGAAATAGAAGCATCTGATAAAGCAGAGAGATGTCTGTCGATGGAATTCCTCTCGAGTGGATGAAAATGGAAAATAAAAAATGGATGAAATAATACAAAATGGATGAAATACAACATAAATTCTCTTCATTATTTTAATGTATTATTATCACCATAAAATATAGATATTTCTGCAGATTCCCTGATAAATGAAATTTGTTTCAACTGTTTAGGTATCTGAAAACAAATTAAATAAAATAAAATACACAAACCTGTGAAAAACCTGGTAACAGAATAGGAACTCTAGTATGAACTTTAAGTCCACCAGCATTCTTAAAAGCCATATTATTCAAGAGTAATGTGATTATCCATACAAATTTCATGTTTTTTATATTATTTATTTTGAGGTTTTAAATCTCTGAGATCTACTTACTCTTCTCTAATTGTAGAAAATTAGATTTATTAGCAGGGAAATCAGATCAGATTAAATAAATACCAATGAAGCTTTTATCTCACACTTAAGCTGAACCCTTCTGAAGATTTAAAATATTTTGTATTTCTTTCTAAATACTTCTTGTTTCACACACTTAATAATTTAAGCGGACCAGCTCAAATGATTTTTTTGCTGCATAACAGGCATAATTTAAGAATAAAATACTTTTATTTTGATTTTCATATACTTGTGGTCCAAGAAACCATTAATCAGATAGATTACAAATATAAAAGTGGCTACTCATGACAAAATTGTTTAGATAGCTTGCAGAAAATAATATGCTGTATTTATTTTTTGTATTCCAAACACAGGAATGTTATTAAAGTTGCAAAGTCAAGTACACCAAAGTTAGAAAATGTAACTTTGCTTTTTCCTGCTGGTGCAGTCAAATTATGCCACAGGCTCTAATTCTATATTTGCATACTTTTTTTTTTGTTGACTCATCCAATGCACCATTATGGCTGTAGCTATAACTGACAAGCACAAGCAATCATCACTCCAGTACCTCTTGTCTGTGCATTAGTACCATGTTCCAGCACCCTAGATCTCAAAATTGAATTCCACATGCATAGATTTTCGTTAGAAGTGTGAAAAGGGAATCGCACATGTGAACAAAACCCTAACTGTTAACACCAATCAAGAGTCTCCTCCTGCTAAGGATGTCTGTGAAACAGAGCTTGTCAAGGCTGCAAATGAGAGGTTTTCCTGCGCATTTCTATGAAATCTCTGCCACTGTCCATTTTTGAAAAGCAAATGCTAACTTAAGCAGAGCATGGGAAGGTTCAGATGTCCTCTGGCTTGCTCAGGCAGATGACCCAAAATGGACTGCAAGGAGTCAGTCCACTGAAAGGATCTGGCTTGTGACTTTGATATGTAATAAAAGCTGGGTCTCTGCAAGGGCAGATGCAGCATATGATATCCAGCAGCTATACAAACAGGGAAGATTTCCTGTTCCCACTAGCGTTTTGTTAGACCCTCAAGAAGGTCAAAGGTATGGAGCTGACCTGAGTCTGAAAGCCTGATCTGTGCAACTTTTCATACTCTCTCAGCTGCTGCTTGAAAGAGTCAAGTTACTTTTTTCTTCAATGGCACAGTCACTTTCATCCTAATTGGAGGCAATGTAAGCATTTGGTAAATTAAGAAGGCCTGTGCTGTTTAGACAGACTGCTCCAAGCACTTCAGTGAGACTGTGCTGAATTAGTTTTGGCTGGCTGTGGTTCTAAAAGAACATTCAGAGGCAGAATCATTTTTTAGCTCCAAGCTACAACATATAATTTATGCTTTTAATTTCAAATTCTAAAATGTGGCAGAAGAGGTGGGGGAAGTTGAAGCAAAGAGTGAGGGGAGGGCGATTACTTGTCAAAAGATCTAAATCAAGAATATTGATCTGGCATTAATTGTGACATATTTTTTATATTCTGAAGATGTAAATGTTTGTAAAATGTCAGTTTTTCCTTCAGTTTAAGTGCAAGAGATAATTCAGTTCAGATTCTGCTGGTGTCTCGTTTTCCTGCTGAAAAAAGAGTGAAGAGAGGCTTTTTGCAAAACGCTACACATCCATATATTAAAACCACATAAGAGATTTTCCATCCAAAGTCTTATTTGCAAGAGTGGCTTAGACACTGAATTGAAATCCTGACCTCACTGAAGTCAAATGCAAAACTCCCACTGGAATGTGACTTATGCAACGCCCAGATGAAGATCAGTGACAAGTGGTGTCTCTCAGGGGTCTGTATTGGGACCAGTACTCTTTAATTCTTCATCAGCAACATAGACAGTGGGACTGAGTGCACCCTCAGCAAATTTGCAGTTGACACTAAGCTGGGTGGTGCAGTAGAGAAGACTGAGGGAAGGGATGCCATCTCCAGAGGGATCTCAACAAGCTTGAGAAGTGGGCCTGTGTGAACCTCGTGACGTTCAACAAGGCCAAGTGCAGGGTCCTGCACCCGGGTTGGGGCAATTCACAGTTTCAATACAGGCTGGGGAAACGATGTGATCAATAGCAGCCCTGCTGAGAAGGACTTGGGGGTGTTGATTGATGAGAAGCTCAACATGACCTGTCAATATGTGCTGGCAGCCCAGAAGGCCAACCATCTCCTGGGCTGCATCCCCAGCAGCGTGGCCAGCCGGTCGGG